>JAJIYU010009171.1:0-17246 GCA_030144865.1 Tinospora cordifolia | reverse complement strand
GCAACAACATGATGTAACAGATTTTAACATTTATGGAAAGAAATGCTTCTTGCTATATATTAATACACTGAAGATCCAAAGAGCCAAATACCTCAGTGGAACATGAAAAATTCAATGTTAATATTTAGAGTGTTCCTTTATTTTTTTACTCTTCTTATGCTTCATTAAAAGTGTTGTCAAAAGCTTCAAAAAGACACTCTGTGACTAGACTTAAGAAGTTGTAAGATCAGTGTAGCATGACCTACAAGTGGTTGATCAAGCGTCAAATTTCTAATTTGGATTAGTTGTAAAGTGTGATATCAATTTAGGTCATACAACAGTGATTCGATTTAGTTAGTAGAACTTCTTATACCTGAGCATGACCTCGCAGACATAGGCTTTGTTGAATTGGGTTATTAACCATTTGTCTCATTTACTTTATTTTATTTTACATTCATTGATAACATGATTTCTATTCTTACTCACTTGACTAATAAACCTACAGCCAAGGCAATTAGTTGTTAGTTTTCATTTTCAATTGCATTGTACATATAAGCTTGGTTGCTTTGAGTTTCATTTTGCCATGAAAATGTGTGTACATATATATATATATATATATAGAACAAAATACTAAATGAGTCAAGTGAAACTAACTTATGGCAACTTGACATCCCATTTGATGACGACAAAATAAACATTCTCAAAATAATAATCTATTTTGTGTACAACACATTAACACAAGAGCTATCTTTATTTGAAAAATATTAAATTGATTGCAAAAGATATGTACACTTATATTCATATATTTATTGAATTATTTATTATATTTTTTGAGATTTGCAAAACATTAATAGATGTTTATATTTTTTATTGCACGTATAATTACAGATGTTGTAGCTAAATCTATAATTTCTTTTCCATAACATTAATTCTTTTCAAAGGCCATGATGTTAAAATCAAAATAATTATTTATTAAGAGCTCATTTTGTCCCAATTATAGCTAAGTTAATATATACATATATATTGTATTTAATAGATAGATTGATAAAGTCAATTCCGTAATATTTCGCAAGTGAAAGCTCAAACAAATAATAGCTTTTTATTTTTATTTTTGTATGTACATGATGTTATTAGTATAGATGGTTATAAATAATAAGAAAATAATAGGCCTTTGAAACAAACAAAAGAGGGAAATAAGATTTACATAAACTACCGTCCCTAAAAAATTGGCAATATTTTCGCGGGAAAGAAAGATTAATTAGCGGTGGTCCATCAGAAATAGAAATAGGGGGCTGCGCTGCCGTAGACGCGGGCCGGGTCTCTTGCGAATTGGGATTCCTCGTGCTTGGTTCGTCAATCGTAGGTGGTAGTTGGTAGTTGGTTTGGCCTGCGTCAACCGCTGGACAGTCGGGCATATGTGATGTCATGCGCCGTAAGTTGGAAGTTTCTTTCGATCTCTTTAGCCACTTTGTGATATTGAACAAAGCAAGATGCAAGGTTTCCAACATTCCACTTTTGAGGTTTAGTCTTCTAAGCTTTTTCATCTTTTCTGTTTCTGAGGTTTGTTCGTGCTTAACGATTGCTAACCGGAGATAAAGAGTTCCACAGAGAGAGAAAGAGAGAGAGGGCAGGAACAGCTGATAGGTTTGCTGCAATACCTTCTTGTTCCTTTTTTCTTCCCCTGTTGTTTACGTATAGCATCGTGTCATAATCACAATAATCTAGTCCACCTGGAAGGAATGAGCTGATGCGGCGATCGAAGATGGATCAATGTTATTTTTTCAATAATTCAAGGCGATCACCTTTTGTCATACGCACCTGCACAGACGGTTGATTTATTAGATGGATCAACTAATAAAAATATAAAAAGCCACTCTTTCTCCTCTTTTGGTTAATTTTCCGTTCTGCGCTGCCTGACGTTGGATTATAAAGTGCATAACCATGAAAACACCTAATGGCTTTTTTTTTTTTTTTTGGATTCCCTAATTACTGATTAGTGTTCACCAATGCAGTAATTGAGCGACGAATTGATGGTCAAGATTTCTTTTGGCTATTAGGCAGATGGCTGTTGGAATGTAGGATTCAGTATAAATTTGTATCTCTTTCAATTGGTTTATTGGCCAAACAAGATGATAGGGAAAAGGGGTATGAGATTAGTTCACTGGCAAACTATCAATCCAACTGCTTGTTGTGCTGATGTGAGAAGATCAATGTGTTTCGTATGGCATAATGGTAGGATGCTCTTACTACGAAGCAATAAGACATACATGTGGTGGATGGCGATTATAAATGCTTAGAAAATGTCGTTGAAAATGAAACCTGAAGATAGGTGCTAACTACATTTGAGGTATCCAAATGAGATTGTTTGAATGGAGTTCTGGCTAATTATTATGGAGGGAAATTTACCTGTAAATGATGAGAAAATGTTGATGTTTAAAAAAAAATGAAAAAGAAAAAGGAAAAAAATTAAGGGTGATATCTTAAAGTTCAGAAGAATGTGAAGGAGGGTGGATTCACAAGATCCTTATGTGTAACTTTTTCCTAATTTTTTGGGAAACCAGATGATTTACGTAGGAATTCTATGAATTTAAACATCAAGATGAAATGTATAAAGCAGTTACTATGTTACCTAGATTCATTTATTGCTGTTGGATGTGAAACATATCTAGACGTTCACCTTGTTCATTTTCAAATTCTAGAATATAAAGACTTGGCTATATTATTATTATTATTTTATTTTTTTTGAAGAGAACTCAACCATATTATATTTTTTGTTATTGCTTATTTTTACTCATTTGCTATCTTTTGTTCTCCTATTTAAGTGAATTTCATCAACTAGTCATTGCTTTTTTCATGCTTTCAGTATTTTCTATTAGAGAATCTGCTTAATAATATTCGAAAATCTTTTTGTTGGATGAGTATGTTATGCTCATGTCATATGATGAAGTTTCATACATGGGTTTGTTGGGCTAAGTAAAGAGTCTAGGTAACATAGAGTAATTACAAGTATATACTGGTGTCTCCTAAATGTTTTTAGTTCTTCCAGTACTTCAAGTGAAAACTTGTCATTCTATATGCAAGTCATAGTGTAGTATGTATTTCTTGTAGTTCTATTGGACTCACATCTGTAGTATGTATTTCTTGTAGTTCTATTGGACTCACATCTCAAAAATTATTACATTTATGTTTGCTCCATTTTTTCTCTTTATCTTGGGCAGATGGAAAATGGTAGTCCTATTTATACAGTGGATGAAGCATTTTCAGCTATGGGATTTGGGAAATTTCAAGGTCTTGTGCTTTCCTATGCTGGGATGGGTTGGGTTTCGGAAGCAATGGAAATGATGCTTCTTTCCTTTATAGGACCAGCAGTGCAATCTGAGTGGGGGCTTTCTTCTCATGAAGAGAGTTTGATCACTAGTGTTGTTTTTGTTGGAATGCTAGTTGGGGCTTACTCATGGGGCATAGTGTCAGATAACTATGGAAGGAGGCAGGTCCTTTTTAAATCTGGTCTTATTAAAATTACAATATTCCCTTGAATGATTTATATTCCGTCAAATTATTGATGTCTGAACTATATGCTCTTCATAATCATTTTTGTGAACTTAACCCAACTCAATTATGCTTCTCTCAAAATTCATGAGGTTGCCTATATGAGATCACTTCTTCCACTCTGCTGTTTAAAGGCTAAGTTAAACGCCTAGATTTTAAATAGTCATACTGTTCTTAATTATATTTATCCATATTACTTTAGGTCTTGCTCTACCTCGATGTTACGATGGATTTTCATGTCACTTTTCATAAATGTTGCAACCAAAATCTTTGTTGTACATAGGTAAACCACACGGTTGTTTCAACATGACCCCTCACACACATACATGTATTGCTTTATCCTTCATTCACATGTGGTTTTCTTTATTAATTTAAAAGAAACATGAAGTAGTATTCTCATTGATTCTCATTTAGTTGAAAAACGGCTTTACTGGACTAAGTTTGAGTTTATCCAGTTGTTGGTTATGTTGTTGGAAACAGGGTTATCCCATTTATCTGCTACTTTTGGTTAATAATGCCAAGTTCTTAGTTGAACTTTCACCAATTATACAGAAAATGTTACTAATAATTCTGTATGCTAGGAGAAGCTGAAATAATATTGATGAACCCGAAAAAATATCGAGCAAAAGTAATAAATAAGGACAAGAATTCCTCTACCTGCATGCACCCATACAATAGAGAAAAAAGCTGAGACTACTATAGCTCCTATCGAGACTACTATGCACCATTTAATTTGCTGCCATGAACTTTGAATGCTCCCAAACAACATTTCAACCACTTCTATTATTGTCAAAGGACACTGGAATTTATAGTGAGCCAAATGCACAGATTGTTCCAAAGAGAATTGGGTGAGACGTGCTTGCAAACACGATGACATGGCTGGAAATTAACGTGGAAGTTTAGTGCACAGGTATATATAAGCAAGCTTTCCATGTTGATATCTAGACCGAAGCTGAAAGAGAGGGAAAAGAAGCTAAAGCAATCTTTCCAGTTTGATATTTTTGCTAGATTCCTTCCCATTATTTACTTTAAGTGTCTCAACATGTTTTGCTACTTTGAGCATAAGTTTTTCCTATCTTGTAGTTAAGAAAAGTCAATTGACAGAGGTAAGGTTTATGTATTGGTGAGATGGTCCCAATCAGCTGAGATGAATAACAAATTTTGTCCCAAGTTTCAGATCTTAAAAAGGGAATCCAGAATCTTGCACTTGGATAAAAGGGGGAGCTGTAAAAACGAAAAGTTGTGAGACATTTTAAAGAATTACATGGAGCAAGCGAGAAGGGGTAGATGGGGCTATGAAGCAAGCTATCATCAAATTATGTACAATAGCATTTTGATAAAGAAAAAGAGCCTTTCTGTCTTATGAAACCTCAATTCTGACCTATATCATTCTTCTGAATCTCATGTCTTTGTCTTCACTTTTCACTTGTATTGGTAGGATTTATGGTTGCTTCTTTTAGCAGCAAAATGCTAGTGAGCTTAAGTCATTCTTAACTTTACATGTACTAGTTCTGGGTTTGGTGTCCTAAGTGCAAGTGGCCTGGGACATGTTGCATATCCTGACATTCTTTGTTATTATATCCTGCGATTCTGTTCTATGGAAGAATAAACAGTGTTTTGTCTATTCAACTCCGTGCAGTTGGAAAAAAGCTTTGTTAATTTGAGTTGAATATACTATGCCTTACCTCTTTTGATTATCACTTCTTATTATTTTTATTTGTACGAGATCTTATCATGTGCCTTTGATAACTTGTCTTTGACCCTTTCATATATATCTTCTTCTATCACTATCCAGGAAGGGTTTTCTCATAACAGCAATAATAACTTCTGTTGCTGGTTTTTTAAGTGCTTTTGCCCCAAACTACATTACTTTGATTACTCTTCGTTGTGTGGTTGGCGTTGGTTTGGGTGGTGGCCCTGTACTTTCATCATGGTTCTTAGAGTTCATTCCGGCACCAGACAGGGGCATTTGGATGGTTGTCTTTTCAGCTTTCTGGACTCTTGGAACAATGTTTGAGGCTTCACTTGCATGGGTAAAACTAAATCAACATTATTATTTTCTTTTGTATTTCTTATCTTCTGTTTATTAGCGTTGAGCTTAAGGAATTTAATTGTGGTATTGCCCATTTTAGTGTCTGTTATGCTGATAAGAATATATTTGCATTCTCATCCCTAAGTCTTTCACATGGTCTGGATAGAGTCATATGGTGTTTAGAGTCCTCCGAAGGTTTCATTGTGAATCTAACCTTGTTTCACTTTCACCCCAGAATAGCAACATTCCTTTTCTAATTTTTCCCAAAGGAAAGATGTCCTTCAGCTGCAGCGAGATCACCAGATGTGAACTGACTCGAAGGAGAGTTGGGTACTATACGGTTGGTACAGATGCTGATTTTAAATAAGTAAGCCTGCAACAAAAATACCTACAAAAAACAGTTAAAGAAACTGCGTGCACAGGCCAAGGTAAACCGTTTTAAGAAGAAGATTGTCCTGTTGGAGGATGAAGGTGATCCAGATGAGATTGACTATTTAACGTAGGAAAAGGCAGTGGCACAACTTCATCACATAGAGAAATTTGATGACAAAACGTCAGAATTGGAGAAAGACAAAGTAGTAGCTGAGGAACTCAGGGATACCTTCTTCCCAACTATTGATCCATTCCAAGCAGCAGGTATGCTCAGCTAGATTTACTGAGGATGAGGTTTGTGTTCTTCCAAACATAAGCCAACTAAAATATTCAAAGTTGTCTTTGTATAGTTTTAACAACGTTGCAGCTACCCCTTCTAGCCAATACCATAGTGATCTCTAGCGCTTCCTTGGTACCATGTTCAATCTCCATGATACAACTAATAGAAAGGAATTAGAAAGTGTATGGTAGATCTAGAACTAATAGAAAGGAATTAGAAGAATTGATTTCATGTCTTCATGACTTAGAGGAGAGTGAATAGCAGTGGTCTTAGGAATTGAACACCTTTTGGAAGATGTACAAGGTGGACTTAGCTGAGCTATACATCCTAGTAGATTGAATGGCAATGCAAAAGTCGAAGATAAAGTGGTTGAAAGAGGGTTATGTAGCAACCAATTCTTTCATGGAATGTTCAATAGAAAAAAAAAAAAAAAGAAAGAGAGAGAGAGAGAGAGAGAGAGAGAGAGAGAGAGAGAGAGAGAGAGAGAGTACAACACAATCTCAAAAATTGAGTTGAAAAAAGATAGTCTTGTAGTATGAGGGGTAATTGTTGAAGTGGCGGTGTAATTCTTTGATACGCTTTACACTGTAAAGAGTGAGGCTGGATAGGGAATAGAAGGACTAGAGGGTTCAATCACTTGAGGCCAATGCTAGATAATTGGAGAGACTTTCTGAGGTGAGAGAGGTAAGAGTAGTGGGGTTCAGTTGTGATGGGTACAAGGCATCTAACATGGATAGATTTACTATGGCTAGGGCTATTCATGTATTGGGTTGGCTCGACCCGACCCTTGTCTTTAATCGGACCCAATCCTCATCTTTAACCCAACCCAACCAAGTTGGGTTGGCTCAAGAAAAACTAGAACCAACTTGACCTATAACAAATGGAGGCGCAACCTAGCCAACCAAATATTGGGTCGAGTTGATTGGGTTGGTTGGGTGGGCCTTTTTCTAATGGTCTTATTTTCAGTTTAATCTTTTAATCTAATCCAATTTAAAATTCAGTCCGTACAATCTTTTTTTTTGAAAAGCTGGGATCCACCGTAGGCCCATAGGCCAGCCAGATGCCATACGACCCACAAGCCCCTTGGGCTTTTGGAAATCAATGGTCGGGTCAGATCAAGTCAGATTCGACCTTTGTGGCTCCAAACGGTGAGCCATGTTGATCTAGTTGTTTTGGTCGGGTATTTGGCGCGACCAACCCAATCCCCTCTCATACTCGACGCCACCTAAGAACGTTGGGTTAATAGAGTCATGTTCATCCCTAACTACGGCATTCTTTCAGTGGAATTGGGAGGTTATAAAGGGGGATATAATGTAGATTCTCACTAAATTCTATTAGAATGGAGTGGTCAACATATGGACAAACAAAATTTATATACGCCTTATAACTAAAAAGGACTACTAATGTTGCCTAAAATATTTTGCAATTAGCTTGGTTACAATTCTATATAAGATCATATCTAAGGTGTTGGCCCTTAGGATTTGAGGAGTTCTTCAAAAAATTATAGAGCTTTACCAATCTTTATTTATTGATGGTCAACAAATCTTAGATGTAGTCCTAATAGCAAGCAAATTGGTGGAAGAATATAGGTTTATAGGAGAAAGGGGGTCATGCCTAGACTTTGCAAAGACATTTTTTTTTATAAGAAACTAGATAATATTAATAATGAAAGATAGTACATAAGACCAGATGAGATATCTGGGTGATTACATCAAATTGAGATACAAAACAAACTATCCCGAATTTATGATTTTCCTCCCATTACAAAGCCACTCCCCAAACTTATACCCTTTCCCCCATTTAGAAACAAAGATCCAAGTTGCAAACAAAATATTGGATCTATCCCAAACTGAGCTAGTCGTCTTCTCCTTGCTCAAGAATAGCTTGGCGTTTTTTTTCCTCCCAAATTGAGTACCAAATAGCAAACAAAATTCGGTTCCAGAAACGTTGCGTATTGCTGGCTGCAACTAATTCTGAAAGTTGGAATAGATTTTCCTTTCTTTTTTTTTTTGGGTGGGGGGGAGGGGGCACAAAACTCCTATGTATCTGGTTCAGCCTAAGCCACAGATGCCGCACCATCATTTGACATTCCCCAAAAATGTGCTGGATTGTCTCCGAGTCATTCTTGCATAGTACACAGATTGATGGGTTTAAACAGAGGTTAGGATAATGAATTTGAGATTTTCTGTTGTGTTCAGTTTGCGCATGCTGATCTGCCAAGCTAATATGCAAGCCTTGGTAGGCACTTTGGTTTGCCAAATGAAATCTGTGGGCACTATATTCCGCTGTTGGTTTTCTGCATTAATTATTTCCAAGAAAGAATTAACAAAAAATATTTTATTCAATTGTCCCAACCATTGTGGATTGTCCTCTGAAAATGGATCTGCAGTATGGAAGTTGTAAAGTAAAGATAGTAGTTCATTGATATCTGTGACAGATTCATCTTGTATGTGGCGTTTGAGGTGAAGATTCCACCCCCATTGCATGTTGTCCCCTTCGAGCGTGCATGTTCTGAAAATTGAAATTGGAGCAGTTTGATGATTGGAGAGCCTGAAAATGTTGGGGAACTGTTCCTTTAAACTTTGGGTACCACACCATGTATCTCCCCAAAAATCAATTGTATTGCCTTTCTCTACCTTCCAAATGATTTTAGTTTTGAATTTCCTATAAATGGTATATATATATCTTTCCATGGGGATCGATGACCGCATCTTCCTATTATGCCAGCTTCTCTTCCTTGAGCTCTAGAACCATGAATATTTTTAACTACCTTGGCCCACATTGCCGCGGGACTCACTAGCATTCTCTAAAGCCATTTGCCTCTAAGGGCAATGTTTCTACGCTGCAATCCCTATTCCCAGACCTCCTTTGTTTATGCTCTTACTAACTGTAATACCTCAATTATTTTGTATATATGTATGCATAAACGATTGAATTAGTATAGACACATGAATATATATTAATTGGTGTCTATATATGTGAGATTTAATTGGTATATATTAATTAGTGCATATATATATATATATTATTTTGAAGTGATTAATGTAGACATATGCAATTAAATGATTTATTTATTGGTTTAGAAGTACATATGTGTATGTATATATATATATATATATATATATATATATACATATAGGTATATATTAATTGATATATGTATTAATATATTATTACTAAACGTATAATAACGTTAGTTAATAGTAATATATAGTATTAAAAAAAATTTCACACACACACACACACACATATATAAATAAATAAATAAATAACAAATTTTGGGCGCATGGGCCCAAGGCCCATGTGCTGCGCCACAAGCGTGCTGGGTTGTGCGCAAAATTGCATGCGAGCTTGTGTGCGCCATTGTATAAAAAAAAATTTAATAAAAAAAATAAAAGAAAGAAATAATAAAAGACCGAAAAAACACACAGAAAATACTGAAAAATCTCGAAAAAAATTAAAAAACCCTAAAACTTCAAATTTCAAACCCTAGCCACCCCCACTAAACAAAAATGGAAGTTTGCCACATTAGGAAAGTGAAATTTTATGAAACTAGCCCTCGGAGACTCTATATAAACCCCCGTACCCTACTCATTTCATTCATTCCAGAATAAGAGTTGAAATTCATCTTGCTCTCTCTCTGCCTCCTTCTTGGTACCCTCAGTCCCTTTTCTTTTCTTGAGCTATTCTAAATAGCCTACGAGGTAGTAGCAATGAAGTGCTACACTGATCTTGGCAAAAAGATTTGAAAGAAATTTAAGAAGCGATCTCGAGGTGAAATTCTTTCCCCTTCTTTTAATTTATTATTTTGACTTAAATAATGTTTGTTTGTGTGCTTAGTCTAATTCATGTTTTTTTATTTATGCCATTAAATTATTATATTGCTCATGATTGAGAGAGTATGCTCTGTAGTTGCGTCTTGTACGATCTTCTAAATTAGAAATCGAAAGTCATCTTTCTTGTTTTGAGAGAGTATGCTCTGTGGTTACGTCTTGTACGATCTTCTACATCAGAAATCGAAAGTCATTGTTTCATTTATGTAAATGTTGATTTATGTTGTTATACTATTGGAGTGTTTAAATACTGTTGAAAGTGTTTGAACCATGTACCGACACGGGGACGGACGTTCTGTGTTCCATCTAGGATTGGACTTTTGAACTGGTTGTCAGGGTTGACCCCAGAGTGGACTAGGTTTCAGGAGTGATCCCACTTCACAGAGAAGGGTTTGAGTTTCAGGATTGATCTCTCTCCCTAGATCTAGAGCACAGAGGTTAACCCCATTCAAACAACCGACACGGGGATGGACGTTCTGTGTTCCATCCAGGATTGGACTTTTGAATTGGTTGTCAAGATTGACCCCAGAGTGGACTAGGTTTCAGGAGTGATCCCACTTCACAGAGAAGGGTTTGAGTTTCAGAATTGATCTCTCTCCCTAGATCTGGAGCACAGAGGTTAACCTCATTTAAACAACCGACACGGGGACGAACGTTCTGTTTTCCATCCAGGATTGGACTTTTGAACTGGTTGTTAAGATTGACGCTAGAGTGGACTGGGTTTTAGGAGTGATCCCACTTCACAGAGAAGGGTTTGAGTTTCAGGATTGATCTCTCTCCCTAGATCTGGAGCATAGAGATTAACCCCATTTGGTCTAAATTACAACTGAAATAATATATTGTTTGAATTGATTAAATCCTTGAAAGTGTTTGATATGCTTGTGTTATTTGGTTGGAATAATGAATTAAATAGATGTAATGATTCACTGAGCTTTTTAGCTCACCCTCCTTATTTTTCACATTTCAGGAAATTAATTTATCAGTACATGTGGAAGATTATTTATTAGGATTTTTTTTTTCATTGTAGGGCATGTGGGCTGAAGCCAAATTATTTATTTCAGTTTTGAACTTATTTTCCACTGTAAAAGTTCATGTACTCGGAATTTAGAATAAAAAATTTTATTTATTTATGATGCCATAAATTATTTTGTACATAGACTAATGTACGCAAGAAGCCTCATGGGTTTGGGACTTAGAAAGGAAAAATGATAATATAGCATGGGCCCGCCTCCCGGGCGGCCCAAGAATATTGATTGAATAAAATTTTACCGTCAGATGATGGGGTCAATGGGGCACGGGAGGCGAGGTGTTACACTAACCTGGTCCCAATTGACTAAATTACTTCCTTTTTTAGCCTCTTTATGCTTCCAGATAAAGTCTCTCATAGCCTGATCAATGGTCGCTGCTACTCTGGGGGGGAGGCACAAAACTCCTATGTATCTGGTCCGACCTAAGCCACAGCTATTGCACCATTTTGACATTCCCCAAAAATGTGTTGGATCGTCTCCAAGTCATTCCTACATAGTACACAAATTGAAGGGTTCAAATAGAGGTTAGGATAATGAATTTGTAGATTTTCTATTGTGTTTAGTTTGCGCATGCTAATCTGCCAAGCCAATGTGTGAGCCTTGGTAGGCACTTTGGTCTGCCAAATGAAATCTGTGAGCACTATATTCCGCTGCTGGTTTTCTGCATTAATTATTTCCAAGAAAGAATTAACAGAAAACATCTTATTTAGTTGTCCCAACCATTGTGGACTGTCCTCTGAAAATGGATTTGCAGCATGGAAGTTGTAAAGTAAAGATATCTGTCACAGATTCATCTTGTATGTGGCGTCTGAGGTGAAGATTCCACCCCCACTGCATGTTGTCCCCTTCAAGCGTGCATGTTTTGAAAATTGAAATTGGAGCAGTTTGATGATTGGAGAGCCTAAAAATGTTGGGGAGCCGTTCCTTTAAACTTTGGGTACCGCACCATGTATCTCCCTAGAAATCAATTGTATTGCCTTTCTCTACCTTCCAAATGATGTTAGTTTTGAATTTCCTATAAATGGTATATATATCTTTCCATGGGGATCGATGACTACATCTTCCTATTATGCCAACTTCTCTTCCTTGAGCTCTAGAACCATGAATACTTTTAACTACCTTGGCCCACATTGCCGTTGGATTCACTAGCGTTCTCTAAAGCCATTTGCCTCTTAGGGCAATGTTTCTACGCTGCAATCTCCCTATTCCCAAACTTCCTTTCTTTATGCTCTTACTAACCTGGTCCCAACTGACTAAATTACTTCCTTTTTTAGCCTCTTTATGCTCCAGAAAAAGTTTCTCATAGCCTATTCAATGGTCGCTGCTACTCTTTTTGACATTTTAAAAATGGAACAGAAAGTAAGTGGGAAGAGCATCTAGAACAGATTTTTTCAACAGCAGCCACCCTCCTCGAGAGAGGAAACTCTTTTTCTAGCGTGCAATTCTTCTTTGGATCGTTTGAATCATAGGATCCCAAAAATCAATCTTTATCGGATTGCCACCCAAAGGAATACCTAAGTATTGAATGGGCTACTTGGCTTAAGCAACATTGAGATCTTTAGCCCAATTTTTGACTGAATGCTCCCTGATATTAATGCCCCGAAGCTGACTCTTTCTTCTGTTTATTTGAAGGCCTGACAAAAAACAGAACACATTTAGTACCTCTGTCACTGTTTCCACTTCCTCCTTTCGGTTTTGCATAAAAACCAGACAATCATTAGCTTACCAATGCTGAACCCTTTCATCTTTCCTGATTCCACTGCTTTTTCAAAGATTCTTGTTAGAGCATCAGCTACTATGGTGTACAAGAAGGGGGACAGCGGATCACCTTGCCTAAGGCCTCTTTGGGCATCAAATTTCCCTCTAGGTCTACCATTAATGAAAACTAAGTAGTTAGTACATTTCAGACACACTCTTATCCATCGCCTCCAATTGTCCTTAAAGCCTTTTTGACCAAGGACGAAATCCAAAAAATCTCATCAAATGAAATCATAGGCTTTAGCAAAGTCAACTTTTAAGAGCAGACCTTCCTTACCCCGGGATCTATATTCCCGGAATCTCATCAAATGGCCTCCATTTTTTTGACGATCCTTGACGAAAGCCATCTGTTGTTTGCTGATAGTATTTGGGAGAACTTTTCTTATTCTGTTGGCAAGGAACGAAAATTTGTCTTCACCTCAAACTTCGACCTTCAAAAATCAGAATTAATTCGAAGAGTTCGAGAAATTCGAGAGAAGTTTTGTAAAAATTTATCGACCTAGAGAAGTTCAAAAAATTCTACGTAAATGCAAAAATATGCATAAATTCTATTACAAATGATGAAAACAAATATAAATTAATGTATATTAAATATAATGGTTTCAAACTTGTCTTTTAACATTAATAAGATTTAATGTTTATTGTACATGTTAAGAATTATATATTTTTTACTTGTGTATTGCACAAATTTCACTAAAATCTTCAATTTTTTTCACAAATTTCGTCGAAATACTCGAATTTTTGTCGAAATTCTCGAATTTTTGTTGAAATCTTTAAAGTTTTGTCGAATTTTTGTAATTTTTTTTACAACTAGACTCTGGTTTGATAGCTAGAAAATCCGAATTATTTCGTCAAATTTTGGCGAAATTCGACGAATTTTCATTCCATATTTGTTTGCGAGAACCTTGGCCATGATCTTGTATAAGCTTGTTGTCAAACTAATTGGTCTAAAATCCTCAACCCACAAAGATTCGTGCTTCTCCAGAATAAGACAAATATAAGTTTCATTCACCTTTCTATTTATGATAGCATCTTTATGAAATTCCTTCGTACAAGATAGAATATCTTGATTGACAATCTCCCAATTTTTTTTGAAAAAAGGCCAAGGTGAAACCATCCGGGCCCAGGGCTTTATCGCCATTGCTACTAAAAACTGCTTCCTTTATCTCTTCTAACTCGAATTCTCTTTCTAACCATCTTCTGTTTTCCTCACTAATATTGTGCCAATTAACTCCTTCAAGACCCCATGTTACTTCAGAGTTTTCCTTAAAAAGGTTTTTGAAATAATTTATGACTAGATCTTCAATGTCCTGCTCCTTATCTTTCAGATTGCCTATTTCATCTTCTAGTTTTTTGATCATGCTTCTAGACTTTCGTAAAGAAAGAATTCTATGGAAAAAATTTGAATTGATATCCCCTTCTTTGGCCCACTTTAACTTGGCTCGCTGTTGATTTCTCCTCTCCTGCTTAAGATCTATTTCATGGAGTTCCTCCATCAGCTTATTCCATTCAACCACCAAATCTGGATTGTCCTCCCTCTCCAACCTCCCATCCATTGTCTTGAGAGAATTTAATAACTCAAGACGTCTGGCTTCTTCTCCAACCATCCTCCCTGTACTCCACTCCTTTAGCTTGCCTTTAATGTTGTTGAGTTTGGACATAAATCTATATCCTTCCCAATCAATATTTCGATCCTCCTTCCATTCATGTTGTATCAGATTTAAGACTTTAGGATTTCTGAGCCATTCATTGGCAAACCTAAAAGGGCTAGGACCCCATTGAGCTGCTTCCATGTCCAACATAATTGGCCAATGATCAGAAGTGATCCTTTGAAGCCCCCAGACATGTTGAAACTGAAACTTTTTACCTCATTCTTTATTATGTAGAAATCTGTCCAGTTTGGACATAGCTGGTCTTGAACTTCCATTACTCCATGTGAACCACATGTTTTTCAACCCCGCCTCTTGCAGGTTCATGTCATTAATCCATTCATCGAACATAAGCATGGAGCTGGAGCTTCTACTACAAGATTTATTTTCTCCCATGTGATGAACCATGTTAAAATTACCTCCAACGCATCAAGGACCTTCTATGTTGGCAAAATGGGCTGCTAATTCTGTTAGGCAGTATATCCGACCTTCCTTACCACACGGGCCGTACACGTTTGTGAACCACCAAACGGTTCCTTCAGCCCCGACCAGTTTTATAGAAAGAGAGTGCATTCCTTCCCACTTTTCTATGACAGAAAGGTTTCTGATGTCCCAAAGGATAAGCAAGCCCCCTACTGATCTTGTGGCATCGAGGGAAGCCCAACTTACGAATATTTTCCTCCAGATTTCTGCAATTATATCTTGCCCTATATTTGATTTTTTCATTTCTTGAAGGACAATCAAGTCAACTTTAGCCGCAGTTACTGTCCTCCTGATGAGTCTTCTTTTTGCCGAGGAGCCACAGCCTTGAATATTCCAACTTAATATCTTCATTTAGAAACCAGCCAACCCAGATGGAACTTGAGCTTACTGCACTGTGATCAGCTGTGCATTGCAAACACATATAACTTGGTGGATTGAGGTTTTTTGGAGTTTGTCTTAGTTAAAAAGGTTTTTGTGCACGATGGAGGTCTTGGAAGAAGGGTTGCATTGCATATGCAACATATCTATAGTGATTAATGGTTGTCCATGCAACAAGTTCAGTGGAAGGAGGGGTCCTAGGCTAGGGGACCTGTTATTCCCCGTCTTGTTACTTTGGTCGTAGGGTAGGTGAGTAGGCTTATGTCTCTAGCTCAATAATACTCTGGTGCATGGTTTTTTAGTGGGGAAGGATAAGGTTGTGTTGAATTATTTACAATATGCAAATGGCACGCTTTTCTTCTTGGATGTAGAGGAAGGAAATCTCTTCTTGGATGAAGAGGAAGAAAATGTATGAAATGCAATTGAGTTGCTCCAAGGCTTTAGTTCAATGTTTAGGCTTAAGGTTAACTTGTGAAAGAGTCAAATGGTGGGTAGCAATATGGGTGCGCACATGTTATTGTGGAGCTCGCAAATTAGACGGGATGCTTAGTTGGTGGGTGGCCCATGAAATATCTAGGCCTCTGATTTTTGATTGCCAATTTTATCTAAGCTTTCCAAACAGTTAGATGGATGCTAATGGGCATTCCTCTCTTTGGGGAGGGGGGGAGCTAGCTTTGACTTGTGCAATTCTCTCAACCATCCCATCCTACTGCACGTTAATTTTCAAGATGCCTTCTTTAATTGAAACTTCTATTGAGAGGGATATAAAAATTTCTTTTTAGGTGGGAACAAAGAGTAAGGGGGCTCAAATCCCATCAAATGGTCAGTAGTGCAATTGCCTGTTGAAGGTGGTGGGTTAGGGATTGGGAACATCCCAAAAAGGAATGTGGTGTTGAGTAGTAAATGGCTTTGGAGGTACATCGAAAATTTGGGAGCATTACGGGAGCAGGTTATTGAAAGTAGACATGGGAGTCCCTTGACTGATGAGGTGCAAAGCAAGGTTAGAGTAACATATAGAGATCCGTGGAAGTTCACTTGCAGTGCAGCTTGTACCTCATCTCGAGTACAAAGTGGGTAATTGATATATGTACCTTTTTGGGGAGGACAGGTGGCTGGATAATCAGAAACTGGCTGAGAGGTTCCCCCGTTTGTATTTCCTTTCTTCCTTGCATACACATATCATCACATTGACCATTGATTCACAGTTGTCCTCCATAGCTGCATATACCTCCTCTTGGAATCTTTGCCTTCTAGAGCTCTAACTAGTAGGAAATTGGGGAAGATTGGCCTTCTGATGTCTAGTTTAACCTATGATTCACTTATCTTGACTCACGTAGGATCCTATGTGTCAATTTGTGAGTAAATCGGTTGAATGCCCTTTCCTTGATGATCCATTCTATTAAATAATAATTTCTGTACAATCAGATTTAGGCAACAATCTAGACACAGCTAATTACCCTAATATACAACTAATGCACTAATTACTAATATTCTATTCTAGGTAACAATATATACAACGTTACTGATATTCTACACAATTAATACACATATCTTGGGCATAATATATGTCATAATTTCTGCCATCGAGAGCCACCCTCAAATTGATGTTGGTTGATCAACTAGCATCAATTTGTCAACAAGACAGTGATGTTGGTTCTTGGAAAGAGCCTTAGTAAATGCATCAGCAGTCTGGAGATCAGTAGTGATTTGCAGAAGAGAGATGACACGAGCATGATATGCTTCACAAATAGAGTGACAATCCACTTCAATGTGCTTGGTATGCTCATGAAACATTGGGTTAGCAACAATTTGATAGCATTAGTGTTATTTGCATGGAGTGGAGTAGGCTTAATTTGTGGAAACCCAAGCGCACTCAACAATCCATGAAGCCACACAATTTTCGAA
>JAJIYU010009170.1:0-17335 GCA_030144865.1 Tinospora cordifolia | reverse complement strand
AGGGAGCTTACCCACCAACCAAGCACTTAGGTAAAAACCATATGACTAACTATATGAAAAGAACATCCATAGCACCCCACATGTGTGCTATGATGGTACGTGGTTATTATCGCCATCATCTTTGTTAAATCACATATTCTATAAAATAAATTTCAGAACATGAGACTAAAATAAATAAATTCAGTATATAATCAAACAAAAAATTTAATCATGGAACACTCAAAATCATGCATCACATATTGAAATAAAACCTAAACATGATAGTAGGCATGACATGATTAATATGCATGCATAAATTCAAATACGAATCAAATCTAAAATTGAAAAATATTTTAGCATGCTTAAACTAAAATTATTCATGATTTCAAAAATCAAACAATCAATGAACATGCCAGAACGTTGAATAAGAAAAAGGGTGTAAGAGAAATCACTTCCACCTTGATATGTAGTTTCCCCCAAAGTTGAAGCAATAGTTACCAATGCTGGAACACCAAGACAATCACCCAAGAAGAATCCCCAAACCAAGAACTTCTCACACTCAAGAGAGAAAAGAAAAGTGAGAAGGGGTTCCAAGAAGAGGGCTTGAAGTACAAGATGAAAACTCAACTCTTGTTGCTTGGGATGATTTGATTTGTGAGCATGGGGGGTTTATATAGGCTTCAAAGGTGTATAGAATGGCAAGTTTGGGGTGTCATCTTGTGGAAAACTTGCCATTTCTTCAAAATTTTGTGCCCCCCAAGCATAGGAGATTAGAAAGAAATTTTTTTGGAAATTTTTGGGAATTTAGAAACCAATTTTCAGATTTTTTTATTGATTTAATCGAATTTCTTTTCGAATTTTCGTTAATTAATTCAGAGCATTTAATCGGGACCATCAGATTATCCTCGATCACGGTGAGCAGACTTTGATTATGCGGATGAAATCTGGACCGTTAGATTTTCCTCGGGTTTCGCATGAGAATCACGGATTTATCAGAGCCTCAAATATCAGCCCTCGGATTATCCTCGAGCGCAGCACCCATTTCGCGATCGACGGAACGTGACTCTCTGGACCATTAGATGATCATCGAGCACAACATTGATCGCGATCATCCAAAAACGAATCAAATCAGATCCGTTCGATATTCCTCGAGAACTGTACGACGATCTGGTTCGCGATTAACGAAAATCGTCTAGATCGTTCGATCTGGTTTGATTGATTGTGCGCCGTTAGATTTTCCTCGATCAAGTCATACCTTCGCGATCTTCGAACGCGTATCCGATCTGGTCCGTTCGATCTGCCTCGAACACAGTATGCGGTCCGATTTCGCGATTAAGATTTGCGCCCGTGATCTAGACCGTTGGATTGGAGAGATTGATCATGAGCTGTCCGATCTTTGTGATTTCGTGCACCTGGGTGTCGTTTAAGGCCTTGATCATGACCGTGAGATTTTTCAGATCCTACGGATGATGGATTTTTGGTCGTTGGATCGTGTTTCTAATACCAAAATTATTCTTCTAAGTTGTTATTATCCGAAATTTTTCCAATTAAATACTTCCTAATTGATAAAAACTTAATTTTCGTGTATATTCCCTTTTATTTTGATGACTTGCTAATATTTTTCCCTTTCTAATTATTTAATATTGCATTTATTTGATATTTTTCTATTTCCTTAATATTTTTAATGCCAATAATTAAATAATCTATATTTTCTATTTGAATGTATTTTTATTTATTTTATATTTCATTTTTAGATAATAATTTATGTAATTATACTCTAATAATACTTTATTTATTTTTAATAAATACATGTACACTACATTTATATTTAATTATTTAAATTTTTCTATATACATATCCCCATAATATGTAGTATTAACATTTATTATGCTAACCCACACCTTATTCATTCACATATTAGCCAATATGTGTAAATACTTTATGTCTATTTATTTCTTAAGTAATTCCTTAAATTTCATAATTAATTCTACTAAACCTTAATTTTCATTTAATTATCAAATTAAGGTTTTATTTGTTTAATTTTTTTCTATATCTCTAATATATTTTATTTTTCATGTGCCAACCCACAATTTGCACCCAAAATTTTATTAAAATCTTTGAAATTAATTTACAAAATTCTAGGGTATTACAAATATACATGTTATGCATGTTTAGAAATTAAGAATATTGATGCATGTCATACATGAATTGTGCCATGAATAGATATTTAATGATTCATGTTTTGTATATGTTGTATCGATGGTTTAATCCGATATTGTGTGTTTTATCACTAAGAAAAGATTAAATAATGATTCAATCTACGTACCGGCAAGATGATGGACTGCATAGTGTCGTCGTGTGTGTTCCACCCTCGGACCCGGCTTGCCGGTTTACCATTGACGATTTTGAACTGGGTTTCCAAGAGTGATCCCACTTCATAGATATTGGGGTTTGAGTTTTGGTTTGTCATTCTCTCTCTCCCTACGATGTGGAACACAAAGATTGAACTCTTTTGGTCTGAATGTCAACTATAGACAAGAAATTTGTTTGAATCGCCTAATGAACAAAAGTTTTTTATATGCTTGGTTTATTTGAATTGAAATAATAAGTTAGATGTTTAGAAAGATCCATTGGGCTATGTGCTCACCCCTTCCTTCTATTTTTCAGGTAATAGATTTATATGAAGACCATGAAACTTAGTTAGGTTCTTTTATTAAAAAAGTTTTTAATTTCTATGTAAGGGCATGTTGCCCAAGTTTTGAATCTTCCACTATAATAATTTTCTTCAAGTTCAAATTATGTACTCAATTTTATTTAATTAGTTGAGTTTATGAATTTCAGTTATTTCTTGTATTATTGCCTTAATAAATTTTGAAATTTAAGTTATGCACTGTTAAATACAATCAAGGTATGAAATAATTGAAATAGAAAGTCAAGTGTGTGTCACTTGTAAACTATCACCGGCCCGGCCCGCCGTTTGGTTTAGCCCACTGTCAAGAGAATGGTGGTCGTGTCCAATGCTTGAAGATGCGGGGGTTGGGGTGTTACAAAGGTGGTATCAAAGCTTAGCTATTAAATATGCTGGGCTAGAATCAAAAAGTCAATCATTAGTTGCTTGACAAGAATTAGAAACTCAAATTAGGGTTTCACATTGAATTACATTGAAATTTTAGTGCCCTACCTTCTATTTTTGGAAATTGAGAAATGTTTTAGAAAATATTTTCAAAAAGGAAAAATATGTTTTCAAATGTTTTGTTTGGATACAATGACTACAAGTTAAATTGATAGTGGGTAAGCTTTGTCCCGAGTAAAGCTAAACATTAAAAGAGAGGTGGGTTATCCCGACCTAGAAAGTGTGGTTGCTAAGTAGCCTTCGGTCTTGCCGCCCGATCTGGAGGTTATCCCACCAGCTTATATGAGTAGTCAGAGTTGAAGAACACTCTTATGTTCTATGAAAGAAACCTAGAAGGTGGAAAATTAGGGCAAGAAAGTGAATAGAAGTCGAAAAGATGCCAAATATGGTATCTTGACTAGACAAAGTTTGTGAGTTAACCAGATTGAACCCTAGGTCCAGAAAAAGACCCTAGGTAGAAAAATGGTATAGCCAAGGGTGGAACAGTGGATCAAAAGCATAAATCTCTAGGGCATAGGCTAGAGACGAGAACTTGTGTGAAAAGAATAAATTGTTTGATTAGGACACGAGACCAGGAAGCTTCTGTATCTTTCGATTTCTACGTAGTATGGGATGCATAGGAATTCAAGGGTATGGAGGACGCCTGGACTTAGAGAATGATAGACCATGTGTGGTGAATGATCGGTAACTCTAGCAGAATGGGTTCCTCTATGCTCGCTGGTATGGGACGGTGGAATGCAGTGGGCTCGAGAACCTTAGTCATCGAGACATTTGCGAAATTGTTTGGGTGCGGCTCTGTTCTGGGTGAAAAACTAAGTGGAAAGGGTAGAGTGGTTTGGGACACTTGAACCTGAAAGCTTAGGTGGAAGCTTGAAACCTTGCTGTGCTAGTGCGATTGTGTGATTGTGTGATATGCATGTTGTAATGTTTATTTGCTTTAAAACCAAATCCTGTACCCATGCATGAAAAGAACCTAGAGGAAAAACCTTTATGCCACTAAACAAATCGAGAACCTAGAGACTTGAATCTAGAGTCATGATAATACGAACGAAACGAAAACTTGAGGAAACAGATACAACATATGATGTAGGAAAGAGGACCATTTCTCAAGTCTGGAAAAACACTTAGTATCCCGACGATAAGAAAAGATGGGTGAGTACCCTAGATGAATGTTCTATTTGAAACTTCTATGATACCTTGTGGGATACTAAAGTGGCTTTGGCTTGTAGATAATGGAAGGAATCCAAGAAAACACCAATGCACCTGATCAAATTAACCAAGGGGCAGATGTGGCAGCAGCTTCTGTCCTATCACCAGAGATAATAGCAGAAATCACTCGACAGGTGGTCGAGCAGGTGATGAGACTCTACAGTCACAGTCTGAGGTTCAGAATGAACCAAAAGTGGGATTCAATGAGCTAGTCATTCCTCTAAGACTAACCATACCCAAAGGAACGACAATTGAGATTAATTCAATGAGAAAGGATATCTACTACAAATGACCCATAAGGGATAGAAATAAGAAACCACAATATGATCAAAAGATGGGAAAGGAAGGCAAGAAACAGAAACAAACTCACCAAATTGAAAAAGAACCAAAGAAGCAGGCTAAGAGACAAGGGTTGTGCTATGTGTGCAGACAAAGGGGTCATTTTGCCAGAAATTGTCCAACTGCACCTGTTCAGGCTCCTCAGCCTCAAGACAATAAAGGTTATGGTGAGAACTAAGCCAAAATGTTGGCTTAGGAAGATCAAGACCCCCAATAGAAACCCTCATAGTCCAATATTAAGACAAATGAACTAATTTTGAATATGAATAGTAGTAGGGAGACCTTTAGATTGCTATATGTTAGCATTTATGAATTTCGAGTTGGAATAAGGCTTTGTACCCATTTATCTCTATTAATAAAATTTATTTCATTGAGAACTCGTAGTGTACCATTTTAACTAAGTGTTAGCCTATTAAACTAGCAAAGCCCTTGAGCGTGCCAACTTAGTCAAAATCAAACCACCTGACAGAACGACGCCCAAGTGAATGAGTATAAATTTCGAAGACGAAATTCTTTTAAGGAGGGTAGATTGTAATATCCCAGAATTTTGTCAAATAATTTAAAATAAATAAAATAAGTGAAGCGAATTAATTTCAAAGATTTTAAGAAATTTTTGGGTACAAATTGTGGGTTGGCACATGAAAAATAAAATATATTAGAGATATAATATAAATTTGGCAAATAAGAACTTAATTTGATAAATAAATGAAAATTTCAATTTAGTAGAATTAATTATGAAATTTAAAGAGTTGCTTAAGAAAGAAATAAATAGAAATAAAGTCTATATACACATATAGGTTAATATGTGTATGAATAAGGTGTGTGTTAGCATAATAAATGTTAATACTATATATTATAGGAATATGTACATAGAAAAATTTATATAATTATATAAAAATGTAGTATACGTGTATTTATTAAAAATAAATCAAACATTATGTAAATATTAATTTATAATTACATAAATTATTATCTGAAAATGAAATATGAAATAAATAAAAATACATGGAAATGAAAAATGTAGATTATTTAATTATTGGCATTAAATATATTAAAGAAATAAAAAAATATCTAATAAATGCAAGACTAAATAATTAGAAAGGGGAAAATATTAGTAAGATCATAAAATAGAAGGGAATATGCAAGAAAATTCAGTTTTCATCAATTAGAAAGTGTCCAATTGGTAATTTTTGGATAATAGCAACATTAAAAATCAAATTTGGTAATTCAAAACTGCATCTAACGGTCCAAAACAAATCTGCAAAATCCAACGAATGAAATCGAAGCCCAAAATAGCGCCCAGGAACATCGAATCACTGAAATCAACGGCCCAGAAATGATCTGCCTCATCTAACGGCTCAGATTCGATCCTCCGATCACGAATGACACTGCACTCGAGGTTCATCGTGCGACTCGGATCGGTGATCAAAATCGGATGCTGTGCTCGAGATCCATCCAACGACGGAGATCAAAGCCGTAGGAATCAATTGCGAACGGTGCTATGCTCGAGGACAATTGGATGGCCTGGATTTGTGACGTCTTCGATCCATCGTGAAGCAATGTGTCATTCGAGGTTGATCAATGATCCAATATTAAGTTTTCTCGATCAAACGACCTAGATGCGTTTTGTTAATCGCGAACCTGATCCGCATATTGTGCTCGAGGACAATCGGACGGATCGGATTTGATGATCGCGAACGTGTGCTGTGCTCGAGGCTCATCCGACGGTGAAGATCTTAGATGCCTTGATGATCATGCTGCGTTCGAGGAAATCTATCGGACTAGATCAGATCATCTGTATTGACGCGATTGAGAACAATCCAATGATCCACAGCTAACCCAAAAAATCTTAACCGCGATCTGATGCGGCAATCGAAGAAAATCTAACGGTCCAGATAGAATCTGAATTTGTTGATTGTGATGTCCGTGTCTCGAGGAAAATCCAAGAGCCCAGATTAAATGATCCCATTAAATCAAAATTAAATAATCAAAAATAAGAAAAAAAATGAAAAAAATCCGTAAAAATTCCAAAAAATTCGAAAAATTATGTTTCCAAATTCCAAACTCACTTGCTATTTTCCTATGCTTGGGGGGTATGAAAATTTGAATAATTTGCAAGTTTCCTACAAAGACAATACCAAAAACTTACCATTCTAAACTATTTTGAACTCTATATAAAGGATCCCTAATGCTCACATTGTGTTCATCCCAAATCAATAGCATACTAGTCCCTCTTGACTCTCTCTAACCTTCTACTTAGCAATCCCTTCAGTTCTTGAGTGTTCTTGAACTGTTCTTGAGTGTTCTTGAGAGTTCTTGAGTGTTTGGAAGCCTTGAAGTAACGGAACTCTGCCGGATTTCAAAGGTGTGCAGAAGAGACGGACTTAAGGTGAAAGTGACTTCTAACTTCTACTTCTTTATTTTAATTTGAATAAGTCTTGCATGTGTGATAATGATTTGAAGATGATTGATTGAATATATGTTTTATTATGCATGCTTTATTTATTTGATGTGCCATGAATATACATGTTATGCATGTTTAGAAATTAAGAATATTGATGCATGTCATATATGAATTGTGCCATGAATAGATATTTAATGATTCATGTTTTGTATATGTTGCATTGATGGTTTAATCCAATATTGTGTGTTTTATTACTAAGAAAAGATTAAATAATGATACAATCCACGTACCGGTGCAATGATGGACTGCATAGTGTCATCGTGTGTGTTCCACCCCCCGACCCGGCTTGTCAGTTTACCATTGACGATTTTGAACTGGGTTTCCTAGAGTGATCCCACTTCATATATATTGGGGTTTGAGTTTCAGTTTGTCATTGTCTCTCCCTACGATGTGGAACATAGAGATTAAACTCTTTCGGTTCGAATGTGAACTATAGACAAGAAATTTGTTTGTATCGCCTAATGAACAAAAGTGTTTTATATGCTTGGTTTATTTGAATTGAAATAAAGAGTTAGATGTTTACAAAGATCCACTGGGCTATGTGCTCACCCCTTCCTTCTATTTTTCAGGTAATGGATTTATATGAAGACCATGAAAATTAGTTAGGTTCTTTTATTCAAAAAGTTTTTAATTTCTATGTAAGGGCATGTTGCCCAAGTTTTGAATCTTCCGCTATAATAATTTTCTTCAAGCTCAAATTATGTACTAAATTTTATTTAATTAATTGAGTTTATGAATTTCAGTTATTTCTTGTATTATTGGCTTAATAAATTTTGAAATTTAAATTATGCACTGTTAAATACAATCAAGGCATGAAATAATTGAAATAGAAAGTCAAGTGTGTGTTACTTGTAAAGTAACACCAGCCCGGCTCGCCGTTTGGTTTAGCCCACTGTCAAGAGAATGGTGGCCGTGTCCAATGCTTAAAGATGCGGGGGTTGGGGTGTTACATATAGATACTCATAAACCATAATGTATTCGTTTCTGTTTGGTTTAGCTAATTTCGTAGACAATTACTGGTATCAGAAACCACTATAGATAATTATAAATGACTATAAACCCTCGTAGATCATTATAGAATTATACAAACCATTATAGAAGGTCATAAACCAACTTACTTAAACAAAATAAAAACTAATGTACTATTTTTGAACTATAAGTAAGTTCATTTTTGAGTATAAGCATCAATACAAAATCATAGACCATCATAAACCATTAAAGACCATCATAAGCTATCATAGACTACTATAGACCATTATTTATCTAAGGTATTTGTCTCTTTTTGATTTAAGTAAGTTCATAGATAATTACAGGCATAAAAAACCACTACTGATAATAATAAATGACAACAAACCCACATAGTCCATTATAGGTAACTAAAAACCAACATACACCATTATAGAAGGTGCTAGATAAACTTTCTTAAGCCAAAGAAAGACTAACATATTATAATTTATGATGGTCGATAGTAGTCTATAATAGTTTGTGGTAGTCTAACTTTGTTAATGATCATTTATAGTAGTCTCTTCGAACTATAAGTAACTTCATTTTTGGCTATAAACATCAATACACAATCATAGACTCTCATAGACAATTAAGGACCACCATAGATTATCGTTGACTGTTACAAAGCATCATAGACCATAATGTATTAGTTTCTCTTTGGTTTTAACAATTTTATAGACAATTTCAACCATCAAAAACCATTATAGATAATTATTAATGACAATAAACCCTCATAGACCTTTATAGACATTTAGAGACACCATAGACTGTCATTGAAGGTCATAGGCCAATTGACTTAAGCTGAAGAAAGACTAATATATTATATTCTATGATGGTTTAGAGTAGTCTATATTTGTCTACGATCGTATATAATAGTCCTTGCAAACTTTATCTAAGTTCATTTTCGACTGCAACCATCAATACACAATCATAGACCATCATAAACCATTAGACCACTACAGACCATCTTTGCCCATAATGTATTAGTCTCTCTTTGGTTTAAGTAAATTAATAGAGAATTACAAGTATCAAAAACCACTTCAGATAAAGATAAATGATTATAAGCCCTCATAAACCATTATACACAGCTAGCGACCATCACAGACCATTATAGAAGGTCATAGACCAACTTACTTAACCAAAAAAAAAATTCTAACATATTATGGTCTACGATAGTTTTTAGTAGTTTATGATAGTCTTTGGTAGCCTATAACAGTTTATGATCATCTATAGTAGTCTTTTTAAATTATAAGAAAGTTCTTTTTCAACAACAAACATCAACACACAATCATAGGCCATCGTAGACCATTAATGACCACCATAGAGTATCATAGACAACTACAGACCACCATAGACTATAATATATAAGTATCTCTTTGGTTTAAGTAAGTTCATAGACAATTAGAGGCATCAAAAACCACTATAGATAATTATAAATGACTATAGTTCATAGACCATTATACACAACTAGAGACCATCATAGACCATTATAGAAAGTCATAGACCAACTTACTTAAACCCAAGAAAGACTAACATATTATGGTCTACAATGGTCTATAGTAGTCTATGATAATCTTTGTGGTTTATAATGGCATATGATTGTCTACACTTGTCTTTTTAAAATCTAAGTAAGTTTCTTTTTAATTACAAACATCAACAAACCATCACAGACCATCATAGACCATTATAGACCACCATTTACTATCGTAAACCAACTTACTGAAGCCAAAAAAAGACTAACATATTATGGTCTATGATTGTCTGTAGTAGTTTGTGATAGCCTATGGTTCTCTATAATGGTTTATGATCGTCTACAGTAGTCTCTTTTAGCTCTAAGTAAGTTCATTTTTTATTACAAACATCAGCACACAATCATAAACCATCATAGACCATTATAGACCACCAGAGACTATCATAGACTACTACAAACCATCATAGACCATAATGTATTAGTTTCTCTTTGGTTTATGTAAGTTCATAGACAATTATAAGCATAAAAAATCACTATAGATAATTATAAACGCCTATAAACTGTCTTTGACCATAATACACAATAAGAGACCATCATTGACCATTACAAAAGGTCAAAAACCAACTCACTTAAGCTAAAGAAAGACTAACATATTATGGTCTATGATGGTCTGTAGTAGTCTATGAAAGTCTAAAATATAGTATTTTTCAACTCTAAGTATGTTCAGTTTTTACTACAAACATCAATACACAATCCTATCCCATCAAAGACTATTATAGAACCCCATACACTATCACATACCACTACAGGCATCATAGATAAGAATGTATTGGTCTTGCTTTGGTCTAAGTAAGTTCATAGAATATTATAGGCATAAAAAACACCTATAGATAATTATAAATGACTCTACACCCTCATATTCCACTATAGACAACTAGAGACCATGATAGACCATTATAGAGGGTCATAGACCAACTTACTTAAACCAAAAAATAACAACGGTCTATAATGGTTCATAGTAGTACATTCATAGTCGATGGTGGTGTATAATGATCTATGATCATCTATAGTTGACTTTCTAAACTATACGTAAGTTCATTTTCGACTACAAAAAACAATACACAATCATAGACAGTCATAGACCGTTAAAGACCACCGTAGAGTACCATAGACCATTACTGACCATCATATACCATAATGTCTTAGTCTCTCTCTGGTTTAGGTAAGTTCATAGACAATTACAAGTATCAAAAACCACTATAGATAATTATAAATTAATATAAACCCTCATTCACCATTATAGAAAATTAGAGACAATCATAAACCATTATATTAGGTCATAGACCAACTTACTTAAAACAAAGAAAAACTAACATTTTCTTTTCTTTGATGGTTTGTAGTAGTCTATGATTGTATATGGTGGTCTATAATGGTTTATAATCAGCTATAGTATTCTTTTTAATCTCTAAGTAGGTTCAATTTCAATTAAAAACATCAATAGACAATCATAGACCATCATATACCATTACAGACCATCATAGACTATCATAGACCAGTACGGACCATCATAGACCATATTGTATTAGTCTCTATTTGCTTTAAGTAAGTTCATAGACAATTACAAGAATAAAAATCCACTATAGATAATTATAAATGACTATAGAACCTCATAGACCATTATAGACAACTAGAGAAAATCATAAATCACTATAGAAGGTCAAACACCAACTTATTTCAGCTAAAGAAATACTAACATATTTTGTTCTACAATAGTTTGTAGTAATCTATAAGAGTCTATAGAGGCCTATAATGGTTTATGATCATATTTTAGTAGTTTTTTTCAACCTTAACTAAGTTCATATTCGACTACAAACATCAATACGCAAACATAGATTATTATAAACCACTATATACTACCATAAACTATCATAGACCATAATGTATTACTCTTTCCTTCTTTTACATAAATTCATAGACAATTATAGGCATCAAAAACCACTATAGATAATTATAAAGGACTATAGACCCGCATAGGCCATTATACACAACCAGAGACCATCATACACAATTGTAGAATGTCATAGACCAACTTATATAAGCCAATGAAAAGCTAACATATTACTGTCAATGATGGTTTGCAACAGTCTAAGATAGTCTATGATGGTGTACAATTGTCTATGATCATCTTTAATTGGCTTTTTAAACTATAAGTAAGTTTGTTTCTGACAACAAACATCAATACATAGTTATAAACCATCATAGACCATTAAGGACCTCCATAAACTATCATGGACCACAATTAACCATCATAAACCATAATGTATTACTCTCTTTTTCGTCTAAGTTTGTTCATAGACAATTACTGGCATCAAAAACCACTATAGATGATTATAAATGACTATAAACCCTCATAGACCAATATAGAAAATAAGAGACTATCATAGATCATCACAGAAAGTCAAGCACCAAGTTACATAAGCCAAAGAAAGATTCTCATATTATGGTTTATTATGGTCTCTAGTATGTATGATAGTTTGTGGTGGTTTATAATGGTCTCTAATCAACTATAGTAGTTTTTTTTAACTCTAAATAAGTTCATTTTTGACTACAAACATTAATACACAATCATAAACGATCAAAGACCATTATAAAACCCATAGACTATAATAGACCACTACAAACAATCATAGACCATAATGTATCATTCTTTCTTTGCCTTAAATAAGCTAATAAACAACTAAAAACCATCATAGACCGTTATAGAAGGTTATAGACTAACCTACTTAAGACAAAGAGAAGCTAACATACTATGTTCTATGATCATCCGTAGTAGTCTATGATAGTTTTTGGTGGCCTATAATGGTCTACGATCATCTATAGTAGTCCTTTTCAACTTTAACTAAATTCATTTTCAACTACAAACATCAATACGCAATCATAAACCATCGTAGACCATTATTGACCACCACTGACTATCATAGACCAATGCAAACCATCATAAAAATAATGTGTTAGTCTCTTTCTAGTTTAAGTAAGTTCATAAACAATTGCAAGCATCAAAAACCATCATAAACCCTTATAGAAGGTCACATACCAACTTACCAAAGCCAAAGAAAGACCAATATATTATGAGCTACGATGTTCTATAGTAGACTTAGATAGTCTATGGTAGTCTACAATTGTCTATGATCGGCTATAGTTGATTTTATCAACTCTAAGTAGGTTCATTTTGGACTGCAAACATCGACACACTATCATAAACCAACATAAACCATTACAGACCATCATAGACTTTCATTGACTATTATAGCCCATCATAGACCATAATATAATAGTCTTTCTTTGGTTTAAGAAAGTTCATAGATAATTACAGGCATGAAAAGTCACTATAAATGGCTACAAATGACTATAAACCCACATAGAGGATTATTGACAACAAGAGAGCATCATATAACATTATAGATGATCAAAGACCACCTAACTTAAGCCAAATAAAAACTAAAATACTATGCTCTATGATAGCTTATACTAGTCTATAATAGTCTATGGTGGTCTATAATGGTCTATAATCGACTGTAGTTGTCTTTTTAAACTATTAGTAAGTTCATTTTCAACTATTAAAATCAATGCACAATCATAGACCAATATAGACCACAATAGACTATCATACACCACTATAGACCATCATAGACTATAATGTATTAGTATCTCTTTGGTTTAAGTAAGTTTATAGGCAATTACAAGCATCAAAAACCACTATAGATAATTATAAATCACTATAAACCATCCTAGACAGTTATAGACAGTTGCATACCATAATAGACCATTATAGAAGGTCATATAACAACTTATGGAAGCCAAAGAAAGACAGACATATTATAGTCTACAATGGTCTATAGTAGTTTATGATAGTCATTGGTGGTCTATAATGGTTTATGGTCATCTATTGTAGTTTTTTTCAACTCTAAGTAAGTTCATTTTCAACTACAAACATCAGCACACAATCATAAACCATCATAAACCATTATAGACATCCATAAACTATCATTGACCACTACATACCATCATAAACCATAATATATCCGTCTCTTTTTAGTTTAAGTAAATTCATAGAAAATTACAAGCATTAAAAACCATTATAGATAATTATTAATGACTATAAATCTTCATCGACCAATATACACAACAAGAAATCATCATAGACTATTATAGAAAGTCAAAAAATTACTTACTTAAGCCAAAGAAAGACTATGATGGTCTATAATGGTCTGTAATAGTCTATGATAGCCTTTGGTAGTCTATAATGGTCTATGATCGTCAATACTAGTCCTTTTCAACTAGAAATTAGATCAATTTCAACTATAAACATCGATACACAATCATAGACCAACATAGACCATTATAGACAACCACAGACTATTGTAGACCATTACAGACCATCATAGACTGTAATGTATTAGTCTCTATTTGGTTTAAGTATGCTTATAGACAATTACTGGCACCAGTACAGATAATTATAAATGACTATATTCCCTCATTAACCATCATAGACAGCTGGTGACCATCATAAACCATTATAGAAGGTCATAGACCAACTTACTTAAGCCAAAGAAATACTAACATATCATGGTGTATGATGGTCTACACTAGTCTATATAGTCTATGGTGGTCTATAATTATATATGATCATCTGTAATTATCCTCTTAAACTATAAGATAATTATAAATGACTATAAACCCTTATACACTATTATAGACAACTAGAGACTATTATAGACCATTATAGAACATCATAGACCAACTTACTTAAGCCTAAGAAAGACTAATATATTATGGTCTTTAATAATCTATAACGGTCTATGATAGTTTATGGTGCTCTATAATGGTCTCCAATAATCTCTGATATTCTATGGCAATCTATATTGGTCTATGATTGTCTATAGTAGTCTTTTTAAACTTTATTTAAGTTTATTTGTGACTACAAACATCAATACACAATCATAGACCAATATAACCCACCATGGACTGTCATGGACCACTACAGACAATCATAGACCATAATGTATTAGTCTTTCTTTGGTTTAAGTGAGTTAATAGAAAATTACAAGCATCAAAAACCATATTAGATAATTATAAATGACTATAGACCCTCATTGGCCATTATAGATAGCTAGAGACCAACATAGACCATTATCTAAGGTGATAAATCAACTTACATAAGCAAAAGAAAGTCTAACACATTATGGTCTATGATGGTCTATGATAGTCTATGATAGTATATGGTAGTCTATGATAGTCCATGGTGGTCTATAATAGTTTATGATCGTCTATAGTAATCTCTTTAAACTAGAAGTATGTTTCTTTTAACCAATAAACATCAAAACACAATCTTAAGCCATCATGGATCATTACAAACCACCATATATTAACATAGATAACTACAGGCCATCAGAGACTATAACGTGTTTGTCTATCTTCGGTTTAAGTAAGGTCATAGACAATTACAAGCATCAAAAACCACTATAGATAATTATAAATGGCTATAAACCCTCATAGACCATTATACTCAACTAGAGACAATCATTGACCATTGTAGAGGGTCACAAACCAACATATTTGAGCAACAGAAAGACTAACATATTATGGTCTATGATGGTGTAGTAGTTTATGATAGTCTATGGTGGTCTATAATGGTTTATGATCCTTTATAGTTGTCCTCTTAAATTACAAGTACGCTTATTTTCAGCTACAAACATTAATACACAATCATAGACCATCATAAACCATTGTAAACATCCATAGACTATCATAGACCACTAGTCACCATCATAAACAAAAATGTATTAGTCTTTCTTTTGTTTAAATAAGTTCATAGGCAATTACAAGTATCCAAAACTACTATAGATAATTATAAATGACTATAAATACTCATAGACCACTATAGACAATTAGAGACTATCATAGACCATTATAAAAGGTCATAGAATAACTTACTTAAATAAAAGAAACACTAACATATTATGGTCTGTGATGGTTTGTAGTAGTCTATGATAGTCTTCGGTAGTCAATAATGGTCTATGATCGTCTACAATTATCTTTTTCAACACTAAGTAAGTTCATTTTTAACTATAAACATCAACATACAATTGTAAACCATCGTAGACCAATAAAGACCACCATAAACTATCGTAGATAACTACAAACCATCATAGACCATAATGTATTAGTCTCTTTTTGGTTTAAGAAAGTTCATAGATAATTAAAGGCATCGAAAACTACTATAGATAATTACAAATGAATATAAACCCTCATAAAACAATATAAGAAAACAAGTGAACATCATGGACGATTATAGAAGGTCAAAGACCAACTTACTTAAACCAAAGAAAGACTAACATATTATGGTCTATGATGGTTGATAGTAGTCCATGATAGTCTATTGTGAACTATAATTGTTTATAATCATCTATAGTAGTCTTTTTGAACTATAAGTAACTTTATTTTTTACTATAAACATCAATACACAATTATATACCATCATAAACCATTAAAGACCACCATAGATTATCATAGGACATTACAAACCATAATGTATTAGTCTCTCTTTGGTTTAAGTAAGTTTATAGAAAATTATAGGCATATAAAACCACTATAGATAATTATAAATGTATACAAACCTTTATAGACCATTATACACAACTAGAGACCATCACTGACAACTATTGAAGGTCATACACCAACTTACTTAAACCAAGGAAAGACTAACATATTATGGTCTCCGATAGTCTATGGTAGTCTATGATAGTCTCTGGTGGTCTATGAACATCTATAATTGTATTTTTCCACTCTAAGTTCATTTTCGACTACAAACATCAACACACAATCATAGACCATCATAAACCATAATGTATTAGTCCCTCTTTGGCTAAGGTAAGTTCGTCAACAATTACTGGCATAAAAAAATTCTTATGGATAATTATAAATGACTATAAACCCTTATAGACCTTTATGGACAGCTAGACACCATAATTGACAATTATAGAAGCTCATAGACCAACTTACAGAAGCCAAAGAAAGACAAACATATTATAGTATATGATGGTCTGTAGTAGTCTATGATAGTCTATGGCAGTTTATAATGGTCTATGATTGTAGTCTTTTTCAACCTTAAGTAAGTTCATTCTTGACTGTAAACATCAATACACAATCATAGACCGGCATAGGCCATTATAGGCCACCATAGACTATCATAGACCATTACATACCATCGTAGACTATAATGTATTAGTCTTTCTTTGGTTTAAGTAAGTTCATAGACAATTACAAGCATCAATAACCACTTTAGATAATTATAAATGACTATAAACCCTCATATACCATTATAGATAGGTAGAGACCATCCTAGACCATTAAAGAAGATCATAGACCAGCTCCTTAAGGCACCAAAAGACTAACATATTATGGTCTACAATGGTTTGTGGTTGTCTATGATAGTTTATGACGGTGTACAATGGTTTACTATCTTCTATAGTAGTCTTTTTAAACTATAAGTAAGTCCATTTTCTACTACAAACATTAATACACAATCATAGACCATCATACACCATTAAAGACCACCATAGAGTGTGTAACACCCCAACCCCCATGTTTCTTTGATTTGAGTGTTGGACTAAACCACCGTTCTTTTTGACAGTGGACTTAACCAATATGTGGGTTGGGTCCGTGCTACTTTACA
>JAJIYU010009169.1:0-17304 GCA_030144865.1 Tinospora cordifolia | reverse complement strand
TTTTTTATTAATTTTTTAAAATATATATTTTTATACATAAATTTTATTTGACATATTTACTTAATTTTATATTTAATTATTAATTAGTAAATAAATAATAAATAATACAATACAAATTTTAAATAATTATTTAATTATATCAAATTTTATTTATTTTTTACTGTAAATTATCGAGATTTATTTTAAAATGACAATCTTAAATTTCATATTTAATGTCAATTTTATACTATTGAAATTTTAAATGTAAACAAAACATAAAAAACTTATCAAATTTAAAAAAAAATTAAATAAATGCATTAAAACATGTTAATTAAAACAATAAAGAACAAAGATAAGTATAAAATAGTAAAATTAAATAATACAAAGTAATAAATAAAGATAACCAAGAAAATTTTAAATAATTAAATTTTTAACTGAAAAAATTGTAAATTTTACTAATGTATTTATTATATTCGGTATTAATTATTGGCTCTCTCGTCTTATCTAAAATACGTACGAGGGAATGGCAAAAAGTTAAGTTACATTAGGCAACGTTAAGATAAGATTGAAGCTTGAAATCAGGTTGACGGATGATTTTAGAGGACACTTTATAATAATTCTTTAGCTACGTAATTTAAAATTTTATAGTAATGACACGTAACAAGTGGCCGGTACTTTCAAAAATAAAGATTAGATGAGATGTGCTTAGCCACTTGGGCAACATTAATTACTATTTATAAGTTCATGTAGAATTGTATATTTATTTTTAACGTTTAATATTTATTCTGTTTTCAAAAATGAAATGAACAAAAGTTTTTTTTTTTTTTGATTTTATATATATCAAAAGGTTTATTTATTTATTTATTTATTTATTTATTTATTTATTTTTATGTATTAGGGAAAATGGTTAAGTGCACCACTTTAGCACAAAGAGATATTTGATGAAATCCTAGGCTTTTTAAAGATTTTTTTTCTTGATCAAAAAGAAGAAAACAATTGAAAAATAAAATAAAATAAAGTTGAGCAACACCTACCATTAATTTAGCCATGAGAGGGTTCATTTATTTATTTTTTTAATTGCAAATACCCTTAATAAATTTTAAGCAATTAATTTGGATTTTTCTTTTGTTCTAGGCTTGGTAATAAATAATGTGAAATTAAAATGGTGAGTCATGAGAGGAGCAAGCATGATGAAAGGCGATTTTTCAAATTGTATTGTTATTCTCAATTTTCAGTTTTGAAAATTACTAAATACATAGATGAAAATGTATCCAATCCATGATATGCATGCATGTCTTACATGTTTATTGCTATGCATACATATTTTTTTAGGGCCCAAGTCTCCTAACCTTAGCAATAGAGATGGAGACCAAAACAAACAAACAAAAAATGCATCTATCAATAAAATAATATGTACTTTGAGGCATATAAAAACTTATTTAATAGTTACAAATATAATCATTATATAAAAAATAACAATACTATATAAACCTATTTTGAACACTAAATGCCTCAAATATACATCTATAACTTTTAAATAAATGTACATAAATCTTGAGATATACATCATCTTTTTAATCAACGGCATGAATGCACATAACATCATATGTTGTAACACTTAAAATATAGTTTACATGACATTTTTCTTTGTAAAACGTTACAAAATTAACAGTTATTTTAATGTTTTTAATATACATGTACGTATACATACCTAAATATTTTTATTGTTATTCCTGTTCAAAATCTTAATGATTTAATTTGTTTAATGCTTTGCATTAATAGGTATTGAATTTAAAAAATGGTAACTTGTGATTTATTTAATAATTTTTATTGTCTAAATATCAAAGAATTAACTTTTCTAATGCCATGTGCACAAATTAGGGTTTCAACAGGAAAACAATTACTTTGACATTAAAATTATTTACATGTTAAGAAATATTTTAGAAAATAATAGACGGTATAGATTTTTTTTCCTCAACATTTTTAGTGTACATACTTTATTATGTATTACATATTTAATGGTAGGGTGTATGCTAAAGATGAATATTAATTTATTTTTGATTGATATAATGGCTTCTCTCTCTCTCTCTTTCTATATATATATATATACTTCGCCTCCCCCTCGTGGCCCAATAGCTCGGCGTGTTCAAGTCACATGCATGGTAGTTAGGCAATGGCCACCCGAGGGGTGGGCCCATGTTACTTTATTTCTTTCTTTCTATTTCAGCCCCAAATTCATAAAACTTCTTGAGTAACATCCACTCCTGTACATGTAAAAATATTGAGAAATCTTTAGATAAAATAATTTGATATTATTAATTAATTTAAAAGGTACAAAACCCTTTATTTTATTACAACAGAAATAATTTAAAAATTCAAAATAAAGTAAATTGGGCCCACATGTCCAACAATTAAATTAAGGCTAACGTGCCCAACCTAAACATTTTATGAATGCTAGTAAAATAAGCTTCACTACATAGCTTCTAATCATTAATTCCCTGAATGGTTAGAAAAGGAAGTGTGAACTCAAAACTTAGTAGATCATCCTAAATATTTAACTCATTATTTCAAAACAAGTAAAACATGTATAACAAAACACTTTAAAAAATTGTGTTATACAAACAGTTGTTTGTTATCAGTTGACATTAAGACTCAAGAGGAAATATGTCCCAGTGTTTCTATTTTAGGTATAGTGATCAATTACGAATGCACAAACCCATCTTTGTTGATGTGGAGTTAGACTCAAACCCTTCATTCACATCAAAATTTCAGATTGGAAAACTCACAGAGAAAATTTGTTCCTGTGCCGATACGCGGTTATGATATTTTCTTTTAGTGACAAATCACATAGTATCGGATTAAACCAGATATGTAAGCATCTTAGCATGGTATTAATATCAACGAACATACAATGATTGTGGTATCTCATATGTATATATCATAAGGCATGCATATATCATTCAAACATGGCATGTAAATTCATAGCATACTTTTAAGCTAAATAAACAATCATGCACATAATACTTGAATGAAAATAATAAGATAAAATTTAAAAATCACTTCTACCTTATGCGTCTAATCCAAGCTCCTTTAACCTCGAATATCTTTGTTGCCCAACAAAGTGTTATTGCTATAGAACACTAGCATTCCTCCTTACTATTAGTCTAATTGCTATCTAGAACAACTAAGAAAAGAAAGGGATATTAAGAAGCTATTGGGAGGTAAGAAGAAAAGTGGTTTGTTCTTGTTGGGATGAAGAGAATGGTGCTCGTGCTTGGGTTTGTAGAGAGTTTCAATGGGCATAGATTAGAAAGGTTGTGTTGATTTCATTGTGAAAACCTTTATAACTCTCTATTTTTCTTGTTTCCCATGTTCATATAATAGCAAGTAATGTTTTTTATGAAGTTGCCAACCATTTAGAAACATCATGTGGTCATTTTAACAAGTTTTCCAAAATTTTTCTCATTGGAATTACTCACACTACCGCAATAGTCTGGGCAATCTCAAAGTTCTTGTTTTTTGTGTACATGAGGCAATACTGCGGTAATCCATACCATTATCATGATAGTCGAAGAAGAATTTTTTGTATTGTTTTATTTTTTTGTTTTGGTTCATCTAGTCTTTCATAATCGAATTATACGTCATTTCTACTATAATTTTATTAATTTTTCAAGGATTGTTTTGTCCAAATAATTTTATTTAATTTTTATTAAATTTAATTTTATAAAAATTATGGCAAAATCTCAAGCTATTACATATAGAGAGATATAACTCTTGTTAAATTGCCTTATTAAATTCATAAAAAATACTAAAGCGAATATCAAAATTAGATTATACTTTTTAATTTCAAAATCAAAATTATTCAAAAAACGTATTTGATTTAAGTATTTTCTTAGGTAAAATTATTTTTAAATTTAAATTTTTGAATATCTGAAGAAAAATAATATTTTTTTTTGGTTTCTCACATTCTCTAAAATTAAACTCTACATATTAAAAAAACACAATTAAAAAAAGTGTTTAAATACCATGTTGAGCACCCCCTAAGCCTATTTTTTGAAAATTATAAAAATGAAAAAGAAAATAAAACACAAATTAACAATATTCAAACTCCAAAAATATTAAAAGAACTTTACATTTTAAGCATATGGGTGTTGGTTGACCCACCTGTTTATTTGTTTTCCCTGTTCCATAATTTTCTTTGGGCTCTAGAATTTCAATCACGGGCTTTAAACTAGATGACCTGCCATGTGGCCGCTGCCAAACCATTCAGACTACAAACTCTTAGGGTTGTAAGTGGGTCGGGTCGGGTCGGGTCACAATACCAAAAGTCACCCGACCCAACTTGGTCAAGTGGTGTCCACTCGACCCGACCCGACCAAGGAGCACAACCCCCCGACCCGTGGTCTGGTCAGGTCAGGTCGGGTAGGGTAAGTCGGGTTGGGCCATACATTTTTTTAAAAAGTTCAAGTTTGTCAAAAACACTATATTTAAAAAAAAAAATTCAAATGATATGTATAAACCTATTTATAATAAAAGTCAAATTTTATTAATATTTTTTAATTTAACACATTTAAATTAATTATTTTTTATATTTAGATTTAAATGACATATAAATAGATTTATATTAACAAAAAATATTACAATAAATTTAAAGATAAAAAATTATTCAAATTTAAAACATTAAGTTAAAAAATATTATTTAAAACATTGTAACTTTATTTGTTGAATTATTAAAAACCTCAAAATTTTATAATATATATAAATTTTATAACAATATTAAAACTAAAAATAAAATATGGAACCAACAATAATAGTGGGTTAGGTTGGGTTCGACCCGGCCTCCAAATGTCAAACCCGACCCGACCCGACTAGAGAAGTGGACCCGCCCGACCTAACCCAATTTGTTGTGCACACCCGACCCGACCCGCCCAACCCAAATGGTCAAGTTTGGTCGGGTCGGGTCAGGTTGGTCGGGTGGCTTATACACCTACAAACTCCTGCTCCCACCACCAGCCGCTTAACACTGTAGAGCTCTCGAACACATACGTGCAAAACTATGACTAGGGTGATAAGGACTTGAGGGTGACACGAGTAACCGTAAACACAATAATGTTAGAGAGAGGGAGAGAGTGTGGCCATACGACTCAAGTAGAGAAAAATGACACAATAATCAAATTTAAACACCATATATTAATAAATTTAAGTTTAATACAAACAAATTTGAATAAAAATAAGTTTAATATCACATTAAATTTAGATTATAAATAAAATATTTTATTAAATTTAAAAATAACATATTTAATATGATTATAAATAAATAAATAAATAATATAAATAAATTATTAATTTTTAAAAAATATTTTTAATTTAAATTTTAATAAATTTTTTATATTTATACTTAATTAACACTTTTTTTGGAAAAAAATACTTTTAAAATTTAGGCTTAAGTTATTTATATATTCTTTTATTAAGAAAAATAATTATACTATACATTAAAAGAAAAATAGTATTCCTTTTGTTAAAAATTAATGTCTTCAAAAAAAAAATATTGCACCCAAATAAAAATATAAAAAATAACTTAATTTTTTCAAATTATTTTAAAAGAATATTCGAAAAGCAATAAGTTTAATTTTTTAACATTATTTTTTATTTTTTCGACTTACATTAAAAATCATTTTTTTTTCTTAGTATTACATTATTTCTCATAAAATCATCAAGCCTACTTTTTTTAATTTTATTTTCTATTTCTTTGACAAAAATATTACACCTAAATAATAAAAAAATATAAAAAATAATTTGATACCTAAAAATTATTTTTTTAAAAATCTCAAAAAATTACTACACCAAAATAAAAATATAAAAAATAACTCGATCTATCCAATACTTAAAAAAGTTTAAAAAATATTAAGTGGCTTAATGTTTTTAAACATTTTTTAATATTGTTTAGTATAAAATACTGTAGTATTTTCCAAAAAAGTGTTAAAATTAAAATTTAATATTACTTTTTATTTTTTAATAAAAATAAGATACCCAAGTAAAAACTATAAAAGATAATTTGATATATTAAATTTAAAAAAATATTATAAAAGTATTCAACTTAATTTCTTTAATATTATTTTTTATTCATTTAACTTGTCCTAAAAATATGATATCTCTTTTTTATTTTTTAATAAAAATACTATACCTAAATAAAACTTATAAAAACTAGTTTCATCTCTCAGATCTAAAAAGATTATAAAAGTATTAAATTATTTTAATATTATTTTTTATTTTTTTAATATGCTCTAAAAAAATAAAGGTAAAATTAAGTTTTTTATTTTCTTAAACTTGTTCTAAAAGCCATAAAGGCAAAAAATTTTTTTTTTTAATTTTTTAATGTCTCACCGTTTCACCTTCACGAATCAGTCTCTGGCTCTCTCGCGCTCTCACCTTCACGGAATCACGCCCCACCTTCACTGTTCAACTTGTCCTAAATCTTTCACCATCACTTCTGGCTCTGACGGTCTCACATTCCCAGTTCAACTTGCCCTAAATCTCTCACAGTCTTACCTTGACGAATCAGGTCTCTGGCAGTCTGGCTCTCTCACGGTCTCACCTTCACAAATCACGCCTTCAAGTTTCTTCAAGATCTCCCTAAGTCTCTTTGTTCATCAACAAGCACCGACTCTCTCTTCGCGCCTTCTTCGTGATTTGGCGACGCGCCTTCTTCGTGATTTCGCCCTAAATATCTCTCTTTCTGTCTCCAGCACTGTTAACCAGCACGGCAGCACGCACTTTCGCACTGTTCAGCATCTGCGAGACTGCGAGGTATTCTCCACATATTTAGAGATAGAAAATATACTTGTGCTTATTTGCCAGTGTTTCTTTATTAGAACATCCTTTTGTTAGTCTTCTCCGTGATTCTCAAGAACGTGTTGGGAAATATTGGAACTGTTCTACAGGTCATACTCTGGATGGTAACTTCTGCACATGTTATATGTCAAATAACAGGCTTCAATGTGATCAATCTTTTGTTCTTTTTCCTTTTCCTCTAGTTGCTTAAACGTTTCAGTAATTTAGACACTTGTAGGCTTGACCACCAGGTTTTTGGTAAAGTAATGAGCTATCATGTCTCTTATACTATTTCGGAAAATTGATGAGCAAAGTTCCATAAACAATTGGAGGGAATTAGATAAGAAGAAGGAAATAATCAAATAACTCAAACACTTGTATTTTTATTTCTAGCAGCGTCACCGCTTTCATGGTTGCTGCTTGAGAAGGATTTCCAACAGATTTATTCCAACAACGTAACTTCAATTCGCTCGCTCTTTTTGCTATAATTAGGGTTTTGCATTTTCTTTTTTTGATTTTATTTTTGGTTTTCAATTGATCTGGATGTTCTCGTCAAATCCGTAGAAATGGGTTTCTAGCATCAAGAAAATGCAGGATGAACTCCCTAAAAAAGTTCGCTTAATGTTTTTCGTTTGTTCCCTCACATTCCTTACTGGTATCACTTGCTACTGATAGATGAAATAAGACTTTGTCTGTGGTAGTATGTTTTGGTAGGATTCGATCAACCATTTTTATGCTATACATACTACGTGTTTAATTATAGCTTCCATTTTCATTTTCTTGTACTTTTTACATTTTTGATATGCTTCTTTGCTTTTTGTGTCTTGGTAGTTATTGATGAAAATTAGTCTTAAATATGAGATCACATTCTCCTAACGTTTGATAATATTTAATATATTTTGAAGTGATTGGTGGTTTAAGATTGTGTAATATAATATCACTGATAGTTTGCATATTTCCAGTGCCTTATATGTTGCTTAGATTGTGTAATGTAATATAAAACATGGTAATTAGTAAATATCTAAAGATGAGAATGTTATGTTATCATGTTTAGTTATGCATCAGATTTTTTATGATTTTTTTGAGAACATTGCTTTGTTGTGTTTGATAGCACACTACAATCTTAGATAACAAATCATTTTTTGTTAAATATAAAATCATACTATTTATGGAAATAATAAAATAATTTTATTTAAAATAATAAATTATTTGAAAACCATTATTTTATATTCAAGGTTTTGTTAACATAATTAAATTTATGTTTTATTAAAAGTAAAATTAATATGTGCTGAAAAAGAATATTTTATTAAAACAATGAAGTAAATATTTTTAAAAATAAATTATTCTTGTTATTATTATTCTTCATGTATTGTTAGATTATAAAGTTTGTGTAGAGGAACTTGTTGACAAATACATGGACCAATTGAACTATGCAAGCATAGTTAAGGCAAGGAAGACAGTTCGAATTTTATGTGTCTTCCATTTCTTTTTCTTTATTTTTTTCTAAAAATTTATTTTCTCAATCTAGGAAGGTATTTTATTTCTTGTTTTATTTTAGGATTGCCCTGACAGATTCAAAAGAGGCTATTGTAATGAAAAAGACACTTCAATTCAATCAAATTTTATTTTTCTTAAAAGGTATTATTCTTTTATCTTTTCTTTGCTTTCACTAGATTACAAGTATTGGCCTTTTTGGAAGATTTTGATTACAGAGAAATAATTTGAAACTAGTCATTATTAGAAAAGTGATTATGTAAAGTATTTAAATGGCAGCATGACCAAAGCTGACCCATTTGGCAATTCCATGAGTTTGATGCACAACCTTCTTTTTGGTAATACAGTTTTAAAGGTTATCTACTGTTTTTATTTTTATTTTTATTTTTATTATTTTTAATTTTGTTTTTGGAATCTTGGATTACTTTGCAAGTTTAACAGAGGGAAGGATGCCTGAAATGCAGATACCCCATAATTAATGTAAATTGCATGAAAAAGTTTGTTTCTTTTTCTACTTATTTTCGTGTTGTATATTTTGTTCAAATTATGCATCCAAGTTGGACTTTTATGCCAAAGTAAGGCTACATACAATAGTCCCAATATGGTCTGACACTTCTCGGGGCCTTGCATGGATGGGAGCTTAGTTCACGGGCTCTTTCCCCCACTCCTCTCTTTTTCATATAAGTTGAAATTTTATGTTTATCTTTACAGTTTTTTTTTTTTTTTTTTTAATTTTTAATAACTTTGGTTGAGGTTCTCCAATGTTGTCACCATAAACTACATCCAACATTTCTTCACGTGTTCAACATCTGGATTCGTTGTCTTGCATTGAAGAGATTATGGGACCAAGATGGAAAGGGAAGGGCTCAGAAAAGATTGCTGCCTCAGAACCGATGTCAAAAATAGTCGATGATCTCCAATCTACTTTACTTCAGTTAGGAACACATGGATTACTCTTGGGTTCCGGTGTGATTGTAGAAGCAACAGTTGAACTTACTAATCTTCTCAATCGTGCATGCTTTGGTCGACCAATTATCACTTCTGATGTAGATAACCGTTGGTTTCAACTTAACCTTGAAGAAGCTTTTTACCTGTCACATGAATTGAGGTGTCTTAAACTTGTAGCGAACTGCAATGAGAGTGAGTGTCCAAAGAATGAAGATGAGCTCTGGCAATATATGAAATCTAAGAATACTTCATTCCCAGAATTCTACAAGGCTTATTCTCATCTCCGGAAAAAAAATTGGGTAGTCCGTTCTGGTTCTCAATATGGTGTGGATTTTGTTGCCTACCATCACCATCCAGCGTTGGTTCATGCAGCATTTGCCGTTCTTGTTTTGTCTGATAGTGAAAACTACGAAAATCACCGGTTAAAGGTTTGGTCAGATTTCCATTCCACAGTACGTCTTTGTGGAAGTGTTGCTAAAACATTGTTGGTTCTTAACATTAACAAAACTGATTATGATGCAAACTCACCTTTGTGCTTGGAAAAGTTAATTGTTGATGAGCATACAATAACAAGATGGAGCCCGGAATGTTGTCGTGAGGATCAGACAACAGAAAATGGTAAATCCAAGAGCTTTATCTAATTGTGTTATTTCTTGGTTATCTTGTCCTTTTTTTAGAGGAAGCAAACTATTTTATTGACATGAATATAATTACAAGAAATGTAAAGAGAAAATCTTCAAGTCTCTCATGCTAGAGTGTATTGCTGTTTTTATTGACTGTTTAAAATTTAGTTCAATATCTGTCCTGGGATGATTCTTCATATAAAAGCCCAGATGCTCTGATTTGTGTATCACAAACACCGATCTTACAATCTAGCTCAACACATTACAAAATGCCATTCCATGTATTCATGGTAAGATTATTGAGCAGTGCATATATTAGAATTGTTTTTATAGGAAACTGCTGTCTTCGTAGAGAATTCCTTGAGAATGGAGAATCTTTGGCTTTTTATTCTTCTTTTTAAGCTGTTTAAAAGAGCTCATTAGGGCATGGATCATATGTTTCAAAGCAACAATCGCTTCATTTATGCAGATAACCGGACCAGGGAATGAGATCTCTCTGTCTCATCTCTTTATACCCATCAATTTAAATTCATTGAGGTCATGGTTTCCCTCATCAAGGGTTGAACAAGAAATCTATTGGAATTTGGGTAGCTCAGGTGGTCGCTAACCTAAATAATTAGTGGAAAGGTTTTGTAGGTTTAAGCTTAAATGAGTTGCAGCTAATTGAACTCTCGCTGTTCATTTCAATTGAAATGGGCTGCTAGCCTAAGCATTGAATGTGGAGGTCTAATTAGGTTGTGAGTATTGAATGAGTTGTAGATAGGTTTAACTCTCACTATTTATCCCAGTTGGAGAGGCTCACTTATATATCATACAATTACATATTAAGATTCTAGACTAGTCCACTCTTGCAAAAGGATTATTGAGATTATTGAAGGATCAAAAACAAAAAAAATAGAATAATAATAATAATAATAATGAAGAAGCAGCTTACGCACCAAAGTAGTTGTTGCTATTAAAATTCTTGTCTCGAGAGATGAAACTAAAGGGGACCCATGTTATTATGTCATGTTATGCCCTGTCCTTTTGAATCACTACCTATATCATCATCATGGTCCTCATTTGCTTATTGACCAAGAAAACAAAGTCTCTACTCAACCCGACAACTCTATTACTTCTCATCGAGCACGTAGAAACAAAATTGTCCATGAAAGATTATCGTGGTTGTTCATGATGATGACAAGAATGAAGAAGATGATGATGTGTGTTAAGTGGCAATAGATATCATAAGACCTTATGCTTTAGGAATGTGTGCATGTGCTTCTCTTCCACCCTCCTCCCTTGTGCTCTCTCTCTCTCGACTAAGTTGAGCATGTGAGGGCATTTAGTTATTTTTCTTTTTTTTCAAATATAAGAAAAAGAAAAAAGAACAATAAAATTTATGTACGGAGAACATTATTCCTTTTCTTTTCTTTCTTGTTTGAATGTTACTATTTTCATTCAATTTATGCTAGTTTAGTTCACGTATTCCATGGTACACAAAGAGAATATATTGGTAGAATTTTAATTATTTTACTTCGTATTCCTTATGTTATCTTTTGTTTATCGGCTTATGTTACACTGACAAGGTCCATTTGGTTCATATGCTAGGATTGTGTTAATGTTACAATTAGGTTAGAGAATTTTTAATTATTTGATAGGATATGATAAGTTATCTGATGTTCGATGGTGTATTTGGAGTTATAATTAAAAATTAATTAATTTTTATTTTGACATGAAAAATACATTCAAATAAAAACAAAAGATGAACAAATACAAAGCCATGCGATAAGGAAAAAGTAGAAGAAGCCTAAAAACCGGAAAAGAAAAGCTAATCTCAAGTTGTGACCATCCTTGAATGGTTAAGTTTGTATGGTTCTTCATTAGAAGGATACAAATCTTTATTTCATCTAAACCTCACCAAAACACAGGATAAGGACCAAAATAAACTCTATCCTAATTCCTTTCATGTTGCCAAATAACCCTAATGTTAAGCATGAGGTAAATGGTTGATAGCTTCTTGTACATGTGTGTAAAGCTTACAATACATTTCTTGGAATGGAAAGAGATGGTAGTATTAAGGGAAGGCGAAAACTAAGTGAAATTTAGTTTGATAATTTAAATATTGGCAACAAAGATTCCTATTGTATAACTTACTATTCTGTGTTATTTGAGTTTATAAATGACCACCTTAGATTATTTGTGGTTGGCTACCTGAAAACAGGTTTCTTTTTTCTTGGCACCTAAACCATGAAACTTGAAAAACTTGAAAAATAATTCTTTTTCTGGGATGAAACAATTGCTGCACCAACTTGAGGAGTATCTAATGGTCATAATTGTGGCAACAATCACCGGTAATCTCTTCATCACATTCTTGACAACAACCTTTAGGGGACAATGCAAACCTTTCAATCTCGATAGTTTTGCCTTAACCATGGAGCTAATATTTAATTGGCAAAACTTAAAAAACAATTAAATGTTCTTCTTTGTGTTTTCTTCTCTTTATGAAGGAAAGTGCGTGAAAAGAAAATTTAGAATTTAGTTTACCAAATATTTTTTTATACATTATTTCAATTTTTTACTATTTAAAAAGTAAAAATTGTTTTGAAGTTACAAGCCAAATGCACCCTTTATCAAATAAGAAAACTTGCTTCAATCGGATGGAACCGAAGCCCTTTTTCTTGTCCTTACCATAAATAGAATTGTATTTGATTTATTTCATTTTGTAAAATGACTTCTTTTTTTTTTTTAAGAATTGCTGAAGGGATACATTTTTTACATACTTCAAAATATTGCGTTAAAAGTTATTACATTATCTTGAATTATACAATCATACTTTGAATTATAAATTTGTGCCTAATGTGATACATTAATTGCATAATTCAAGGATATCTAACAATTTCTAGATATAATGTTAACAGAGTGTATTGAAAAAGTACATCCCCTCTCATTATGCTAATAGTAAGAAACCTGGATAGAGTTTTTGAGTAGTCATGTTACAAACTTTTTTCTTAGTCCAACAAGTAGCTGATATTGGCATGTCTGTTTCATTTTTAGAAGGATTTTAACAAGTTAGAATAGGTGATACTACCAAATCCATTTTCTTCTTTGGAAGTGCTTAGTAAATTTTTCATAGGAAAACCTTAGGTATTTGGATTTCTTTTTCTGCTTTGTTACTTGGTTTGAATGGTTTGGAAGTTTTTTTTTTTTTTTTTTAAATCTGACTTTTGGTTTTTCTAAAGTGCCCATTTGAATCAGTCTCAGGTATTTGGATTTTTCTCCTAATATTTGGTTTTGTTTCTTTTTCTTGATTTTAGTGGTTTGAATTTCTATTTTTCAGACAAGTTTTGCTCATTTTGAAATGTCATTATGAACGCAAGATTGGGCGACTGGATGATGATTTGATATTCTTGCTGATTTTGAAAAGCTCATTATGTATACAATCTTGGGTGTTTGGATTTTTCTCACAATTTTTATATCTCTGGATTTAATTCCACTTGATTGAATTCATACAAAACTCTTATGCTTGTTATAATGTTATTTGATTTATCTTCTTGTTGTTCTTTATGCATGCATATAGAATTGAAAAGCTTATCATTCTGATGCAGAGTCTACCAGGCAAGCTTCGGCATGAACTTGATCAAGGATATGTAGCGAAAGCAGTTGAGTAAACCATGCAGAAAAAGAATCACATTAACTGAATCAGAAACTGTGGATTTTTTTTGTTTAATCTTAAAGAGGCAGTCCCCTATTATAGTTTGAGAAGTCATTCCTATATGCTTCTTTCAATGGCGTGCCCTTGATTACGGTAGATTGCAGACTAGTTGGCCACTTAGCTCTGTCTATGTCAGAGAAAATGGGAAAAAAAATTGTTGGTTGAGAGATGAGTTAAAAAAAAAATAATGGAGAAAGGAGGAGAGATCAGAGGATACATCAGGAAAAGGGTGTCTTAGATCCAAAGAAAGAAGAAAAGATGAGGTAAGAAGTACATATGCTATATATGAGTGCTCAGTTGGGTTTTCTGTGAATGCAGGGATCTGTCTGTATGTATGTATTGTTCTCATCTTGAATTTGAGGTAAGAAGTACATATCCCTCCTTATAGCTTCAAACAACTGCTCTATAATTTTTATTTTTATTTATTTTTTGGTTTCTGTTCCTTTTTCCTCTTCTTTTTCACATTTTACTGCTTCAATTATGTAGCCAATGGCCAAATTTAGTTGGGAAAAAAGGATTTTTGAGGCATCAAGTGCTCTACTACTATTATATCTACTCTTCTTATTTATTTTACTCCCTTTAGAAAGTTTTCTTTGCTTCATATCTCTATCTAGAGTCTCTCGACAGTATTTTCGAGGCATTAGCACACAAATCTCTCAAATAATTCTATGAGATGATTTTTGTAAGATGATTTCTGCATCGAAAAATTTTACAATTCTTGAATAAAATGAGCTTGCCTTATGGTAAGCGAAATTTTCTTTTTCTGGTGAAAATATTTTGATGATGTCGAAGGATGCAATCTATACTGAAATGTTCTCAATGCCATGGCCGTATTTAAGCAATGCCCACATTTGCATGTTCATGTGTTTGTATGTCTACTAAACTTGGTAATGTATGAGCATGCATATGTGATTGTTTTGATTCTATGTTTCCTTCTAGTTTCTATTGCGTCCCCCAGTTTCACATTCTCTTACCTGGTTTTTTCTTTTCACTTTGTGCTTAATAATGCAATCAAAATCCCCAACTATAGGTTATGTTGACTGTGAACTCTTGTTTGAGGTAAATTTTCACTTGGTATTTTTTTAATTATTTTTTTTAATCCATTGGAGCTGCCCAAACAAAAATGTCATAAATTTCATTTTGAATACCTAATGTCATAGCATGTGATGTGGTGTGTATTTATTCTATTGGATGGAAAAGATGATGTGACCTCGGGATACGTCTTTAGTCGTCAAATGGTTTTAAGTATATATTGTGCAATTTGATGTTCAAAATGGGGATCATGTAACGTTGGTCATGTCCAAATGCATCAGTGTTCTTTCAAATTTAATTGAGAAACATGGCGATCACACAATCCATACTTCATATTGGTTACAAGTTGCATTATTGTGAGTGAGTGTGAGTTTGTGTTCTATAATCATGTACTTCTGTGAAACCAAATAACTCAAAAGAAGAAAAGGGTGGAAATTCTGTGGAACGTGGGATTCCACAGAGCACTGGTTTGTGGCAATATTTACTCTTGCGGACGCTAATCCTAGTTTTGACAGTAAAAATTCATGGGTAATTGCACATGTGAATTAGCGATTGTCACTTTATAAGCTGAGAATCCTGCAAATCACTTCAGAACAGTATCTGGGCCTCCATGTTTTGTAATCTTTCTGTTTTCCTTCTCTTTCTTCTTCTTCTGAGTAGCTCTTGAGAAAAATATTTCTAGGCATCAGAGGCTACTTTTGTTTGTTGGAAGCTGGAGAAATTTGGATTACAGTGCACATGTATAGATCTTTTGTTGGCTTAGTTGATGACATTGACTGGGACGAGGCTATTTGCTTTTTGCCTCAATCTTGGACATGCTGCTTTTGCAGATTTTCCTCTGTTTTTATTCTAATGGCCATTCTGGTTTTACTGTCCTTTCACTATTTTTTTATCCCTTCTTTTTTTTTTTTCAAGAAAATGCAGTGATAGTGATTAATTATGCAACTAGCTTCATTACTAGACCAAACTTTATTTTTCAAAATAAATAAAAGTTGATATAAAAATTGTATTGGGTGTTGTGATGTTTACTATTATAATAGCATTGAAGTTTCTTTTTTATAGTTATTTTTAATGGTGTGTACATTTTTGTGATATATAAAATTTAGCCCAAGAAATAACTATATTTATTTGTGTAGTAATTATAACACCTTTGTAACATTTTGTTGTTGCTGTAGAAAAACGCAAGTTTCCTTTTTAATGCTTTATGTATTATATTTGTTTCTTATTTTGTGCCAATGTTTTAAACGTATTAAACATTTACGGGGATGGAAACTATTACACTAGAGCCTCAAAAAAGAGGCATCTAGGCGGGATTTATTACTCACACAAGGAGAAACCTCCTAGGCGATGCTGGACTAAAACCTACCAACGTGACCTTGCCGTTAAATGACTTTTTTTTGTCAATTTTTTAAACATATTAAACACTCGTAAGAGGAAACTTTCACATTAGAGCCACAAAAAATAGGTGTTTGGGCAAGGTATATTTCTTACACAGGAAAAAACTTTCGAGGTGATGTGGGATTAAAACCCACCAACCCACCAATGCCACCTATATTATATTTGTTTACATGTGTCATTCAAATAAGACAATATATTTATAATTAAAAACTAAAAAGGATGTTTGGCAATAATGTCATAACTCATAATAAATAAGCTTGGGAGGGGAAAAAAAAGTTTGGCTAAAATAGTCTCGTGGGATAAGATGGTTGATTTATAATTAATTTTAATCACATCTGTTAGAGACAAATATGAGAATATAATTATTTTTTGTTCTGTCCTATTCAATATCTAACTACAAGCTTTAGCAAATTGGGTTTTAAATACAATTCAATGACGTACAATGAGTCCTCAAAAATAATGTTTCTCATCCTGACCCTTTTATACAAAGAATAAAAGAAGGAATAAGATCATGCAGTGCTCCAAGTAAAGTATGCCAACCTAGCTAGGATTGAACAATAAGAAATAATAATAGTACATTGATTATAGTGCAAGGAAGGAAGAAGTTTGATATTTTATTAGGGCATCTCTAACTCTTTAATGTAATTTAAATATCAAATATTAACCTCATTTCGAACTCGTTTACATTATTTATAATGCCATTTATATATATATATATATATATATATATATATATATATATATATATTTATTTATTTATTTATTTTGTGTTAATTATTATTATTATTATATATAGTTAGAAAAGATTTGCGAGCAAATAGAAATTTATTTAAAATGAATAAACAATAATGTTCAAAGTTGTTTTTCTTTCTCCCTTTTTTCTTTTGTTTAATATCAGAAAGTTAAGTTACATTTCCCAATAATGATACGATTCAGGCTTCAAATGAGGTTGGCAGATAATATTAGAAGACACTTTATAATTCATTACTTGCATGATCGATAAATTTTAATTAATGATACTTAACAAGTGACAAGTGTTTTCAGGGTGATAAGGTGATAAAGGAGATATAGCTTAAATAAGGTGATAAAGCTTTCATGAAATGATCAAGAATACTTTGCATCAAAATCATATGTACAAATCATTTATTTGAACAGATAGAATTAAATTTTTTGTAAAAAATAAGATGAGATAATGTTAGTTTATGTTATAATCAGTTATACCATTTAAGTGAGTTTGTTTACTTCTAATAGGATAAAAAGTAAAATCTAAATATATATTTTATTTTATGTTATCATAACCAAAAG
>JAJIYU010009168.1:0-17248 GCA_030144865.1 Tinospora cordifolia | reverse complement strand
CTTGTAAAGTAGCACGGACCCAACCCGCATATTGGTTAAGTCCACTGTCAAATAGAACGGTGGTTAGGTCCAACACTCAAATCAAAGAAACATGGGGGTTGGGGTGTTACATGAGGCTACTCATGCCAGACAGCCTTATTGATGGAAAGACTTGACCGATTAGAGGCCGACAGATAGAGAGTCGAGCCCATTACATAGCCAGTTCCACCTGAGGCACTGGCTGCTGAGCCACCAATTGGGACAATAGTGGCACCCGACTTTTCAAGAGCTTTATGGATTTGCAGCCTGAGAGATTCAAGGGTGGTATTGGTCTAGAGGTAGCAGAGGATTGGTTATTGAGTATGGAGAAGAACGTCGAGACCTTGAGACTATCAGAGGCAAATCAGGTGCTGTTTTCAGCCCACATATTAGAGAATGAGGCTGTTAGGTGGTGGAGTTCTACCAAAAGTATTGAGGGCCCGATCACTTCATAGGCTAGGTTCAAAGAGTTGTTTCTATCGGCTTACGTTCTCGAGACTAAGAAGGAACGTACGAAGGTAAAATTTCTGAGCCTACGCTAGGGGACCATGACTATGCGAAAGTATACACATCGGTTCCTACAGCTGGAGGCTTATGCACGTGGGTTGATTGCTGACCAGAGAGAGAGAGCTGAATTCTATTGGCGAGGGTTGAGGGTCGCCATCAGGTAGGTGACTTCCACATCCAGTGCTCGGACCCTAGTTGAGATCCAGAGGGAGGCCTTGCGGTATGAGATGGATGGTCTAGATGATCGCCCTGAGATTTCTATAGCATCTAGCAGTACCCCTCAGCCGCAGTCACAACAGCAGGCCACATTGCAGACTCAGCCATAACACAGAAGTGGGTCTGGAGGTTATCAGGGTCGTGGTTGCTTCCAGAGACAGAGGAAGATGAAGTATCATGAGGGACAGTCGAGTGGCTCTCCTAGCCTAACTGCCACCCAGGCAGTAACACTTGCAACCTCTCGGGTAGGCCCACCCACCAGCAGATCACATTTTCAGGGGGTCGAGGTAGTGGCCATGGTAGAGGCCGTGGGCAGAATCAGAGTTACCAGGAAGGACTGAGACTGCCCCTTACGTGTTATCAGTGCGGACAGATTGGACACAAGAAGGCTAAGTATCTGACTCTTATTGGTGGTCCTAGTTCTTCTGCTCCTATTATTAGAGATAGAGCACAGGCCATTACCCAGCCTGACCCTAATTCGACGAAGACCTTGGTGGAAGATATTGTCTCACTTTATAACTCATTTGTTTATGTATTAATTGATGTTCGTTCTACTTTGTCCTTCATTTCTGGATGTGCCGTAGATAGATTGGGACTTAGACGAATTAGCGTTCCTACTTGGTTAATGTTGAGCACTGCTGTGGGAGAACGCATGTTGGCAAACACCAAATGCATAGGGGTGTTCTAGAATTTTTTCTAAGTTCATAATACCAAACTAATAAGACATATTTACAAGCATATAAAATATAAACCACAGAGGTTTTCGATTCAAGGTTTTTACCCTTTTGTACTCCCAAATATGGGGTTCAAAATGCTTCTGAACTTAGTCCAAACGGACTCCTCTAGGTACCCCAAACAATGCTTCCAATCTCATCCCATAGTTTGCTTTCTACATAAACTGTCAAAATAGTTAATCAAACAGTCAGTTTCATAGCCTTATAAAATGTATTTAAAGTTTCAATATTTGATTTTCACTACTTGGACATGGAAGTACTCGTCACAATGAAGAAAAAGAGGGGTTTTACCTTAAGAACGAGTCTTGGATGGCTGAGAATCACTCTCCCAAAAACTGGATCACACTGTTTTCTGCAACTTTTCAGTTTGCAAGTGTTGCACAACCCCCTTTGATGGTCTTTTTCACCTCCTAAGGTTGTGCGTTTTAGACAAAGGTTGGCAAAAGGTTGAAGAGGGTATTGAGAGCTTTAAAATGAGCCAAATTCTAATGAAAACGGATGAGAATTGAAGAAGTTACAAGCTCTGAAAGATGAGAGGAAGGAGCTCAAAAATCCAAGAAAATTCCTGCTCAAGTATGGTTTTGTCGCATGGAAGGGGTGTTTGCATGGCAAAATAAGGTGTCACGTGGCCCTTGAGCTTTCTTACAAGACCACAATTAGCACTACTAACTAGCTTGCTCAAGAAGTAAGACTTGATGGCTAAAACCATGGATTTTCATGGTTTTGTTGCTGGTTTTTCTGCATTTTCAGGTTTTTTTGAAGAAGAAATGAGGGGCAAGGGCATTTTGGGCGCGTGGGCCGGCCCACCTGCTAAGCCGAAACTAAGCGGGCTTCAGCCCAAGCTCTTGGCCTAGTGCAGCCCAAATGGGCACGGGCATGGCTCAGATTCGCACGGGCGTCTAGCCCATGCGGTTGGTTTCTCGACCCGCGCACACACACACACACAGATATATATATATATATATTGATTTTTTGCATTTTTCTAAATTATCAAAATTACTGATTAAATCATTTTTTATCAAAATATTCCAATTATACCTCATTTCATCATTTTTTACAATTATTTTCTCCAAAAATTGAATAATCCTCCAAAAATTTCATTTTTCTCCCAAAAATTTCATTAATTACTCCAAAGATTTTCATAATTATTTCAAAAATCTAAAAATCAATCCCAAAAATTATTTTGCTCAAGAAATCACATGTTTCTTATAATTTCAGGTATTTTTCTCCTAAAAATCGTACTTTCTCAATTATTCTAATTTTCTCTAATAAATATTTTAAAATTAAGAAAATTTGAGATAAATTTATGTATTTTCATTAAAATTTCAGAAAATATATACATTGGACCCAAAAATTTGTGTGCATCTAATCATGGGTTGTCACATATACTAATTGTATATTAACTTTTTGTATAATAATAATTGTTAATAATTGATTTTTATAGCACTATATACCAATGTTATACAAATTGTATATTAACGGTATACAATTGTTTGTAAGCTAAATGTTAAATCAATATTATACTAAATGTATACAGTTATTTATAAGCCAAATATTATATCAATGTTATATCAACTACATGTCAACTTTTGATATACTAATAATTGTTAATCAATAGTTTTTGATATTTTTTATATTAAATTTTTAGTATATGTATAAAAATAAAAATACTGATATTTATGTAATTATTTTTATTTTTTTGTACAAAATAGTGTTTTTCCCTAACCCCTAAGGGTGGAAACCCCTAAGAATCCTAAAGAATAAAGACCAACTAGCCATGGTGCCGACTGACTTTGGTTGGAAACCACGACGTATCAACCCCCTTACATTAACATTGTTTTGTGTTAATAATGAGCCGCTGCTAATGGCTAATCATAGTCAACCTAAAGGCATCCCTAGCGCTTAGACAAGCAATAGGGATATTGAGCTGTCCATGTCAATTTAAGAAAAAAAATAGAGAAAAGTAGAGTATTGAGCACTCGATCAATGCTCTGGGTGCTGAGGTGGCACCCCATTGAGCACCACCTCAACACCACCAAACGGGCATTACGGATGTCCTAAAGTGACATTTGGTGATGAATCACCAGACTCATTTTATTTTATTTTATATTTTTAACCAAACCCAAAAAGAAAATAAATGACTAGTTGAAGACCATGGCCAAAAGGCAGTAAGTCGCACTTTACCGGAGCATTTTTGCGTACATTAATAAAAATAAAAAGTATTAAGTCTTAATCCTTTATATGCGTCAAATATTAATCTTTTTTTATCCAAATTCATAAGAATCAAAAATATATAATTGCAAAATAATAATAATAATAATAAATTGAAGCATTGGATTTTTTTTTTTTTTTGGGAAAAGTTTGGAAGGTTAGAAAAAAATACATCCATGGGAAGTATGCCTTGGACAAACTATGAACTCCTTTTCCTTTTTTTTTTTTTTCTTTTTTGTTTGTTCTTTTGTGGGTTTGAAATGTCAAAATAGAGAGCGATGACTTTGTTTCTTGTCTATGGAGTTAAAAGTTAAAACTTGATTATTGAGTGGATTTAAGACGAAAGTTCTTTGTTTTTTTTTTTTTTTTTAATTTAAATTGGTCAATGCTCATGATTTGAGTGGAAGTAATATGATTTCGGAAGAGAATTCAACCGATGTAGAGAGAGAAATTCAATGGTTAGATTATTTTGAGTTACTAGAAGATGCGGATGGAGAATTATATTAATATTTGCCTCCTATAAAGGAGAAATTTGTCAACTATATGCAAGGAAGAAACTAAACTGGAAGATACCATATAATAATTAAGAAGCACTGGTTGCAATTTGAAATCACATATCAAAAAAGATTGGATTCAATGTGAGACATTAGAAGTTAATAGCACATCTGATGAACACCCTTTGGAGCATCTACAGTTAATAAACCCTCTGCATCTTCAAAAAATATGAATGTTAAAATTGTAAAAAGATGATCAATTTTAAAGATGAACGTTGGGTTGCAGAGAAACATTGTGAGAAGCAGATAGATGAAGAGAGAAGCTGAACAATGCAAACTGCATGTAAAGTTCAGAAGGCGCATTTATGTATATATGATTTGTTCTATAAATTAAGCAAAAGATGAAACCTTGGATATTAGATTGGGAGGGATCATTCCATGTACGTGATATTAATGTTGATAAAGGCAATGTAAGTTGGACAATTGACAAGTGATGGTTATTTAACTACTTTTGCAAATTATTCTTAAGGGAGGGAGGATTATTGCACAAGGTAAGAAAGTACATATGGCCTCTAGTCCACAAATTAAGAGTATGGCATATATATAGTTGACACACAAAATATATTTTCTCATTATCTTCATATTCTTCCTCCTGTAACATAAAATTTTTTAGAGTCAAGCGATGACCGTTCGATGGAACTATAAATATGTTATATTATCCAAAATTGGGTGACTCAGTTGGTATAAAGTTTGATCAAAAAAGTTGAGACATGCATTAGGCGAATGTTTGATTCTTGCTCCTGTCATATGTATGCTCTTTGTACAATGATATTCTTATAATCTTTGAAAGAAATTAGTAAATAAATTATTTTAAATTTGAGGAAGATGATATATAAGTCACTTAAAAAATTTGAACAGTAAATAATACTAGGTGCCCAAAAACTGATTCAATGAAACATTATGCAAAAATAATAAAATAAACTAAAATTTTTTATATTTGCTTCATAAAGTCTTGTAGTAAGCATTTAATTAATAATATTGAAAACTACTCAATATCTACATTCTTGAGAAATAACCAATTCCAAAAGTTAAAGAATTTGGTAGCTAGTGATCTCAAATGAAAAAAGGTAAAAGCTAAAATACTTCAGTTGAATTAAAATAGAAGTCTTAGAGAGATAATGCTAAATTCACACCCAAAAATATATTTTGAAGCATCCAGATCCGGCACCTTTTGTACATTACTAAATTATTTTAAATTATGACTCGGTATATGATTTAAAATAATTTAATAATGTTTAATGATTATTTAGTTTTAAATATTATTTTAACATATTTTTAGGCACATATTATTAACATAAAGATATTAAAATAATTAATAAATTTGAAATTTTTTATGTACCTTTGACAATTATAACCAGTATATGCATATTATAAGAAATTTATTTATTTTTTAATTAATAATTGTAAAGCCTAATTAAAACTAATTTAAAATACATTATTACTATATAATCAACAACTCTGGAGGACTATATCATCAACACATGCATGATCTAAGCATCAAATACGTTATTACTATATAATTTTAATCTCGGTAGAGCTGCAGTGGAAGGCGCGGAACGATCTGAACTTCAAGAGGGGTTGCTTTGTTGATGACGAGGCCCGGGCTCTCGCCCACGTCGACCGGTCCATCTCCCACTGATTTTACCTCAAAGCCATGTAAAAAACGCGCCAATATCAAGGGGACTACTTCTACAGCAAACCCAACACCAGGGCACGCTCTTCTGCCTGACCCGAAAGGCATCAATTCAAAATGCTGACCCCGGAGATCTAAGTCCTTGTGGCGGCTACTTAAAAACCTCTCGGGCTTGAACTCCAGTGGGTCTGCCCATACCAATGGATCTCTTTGAATCTTCCATAGATTCACAATCAAGCGGGTTCCTGCTCGGACATGGTAGCCAGCCACAGAGCAATCCTCTAGTGCCTCGCGCATGCCCGATATTGGTTCGGGTGGGTAGAGTCGCATACCTTCTTTTATTATTGCTTGAAGATAAACCAGGCTCTTGACGTCTGATTCCTCAACTTGTCTACCGTTTCCCACCTGGAGTTGCAATTCTTCTTGGGCTATTTTCAGTACACGTTTGTTGTTCAGAAGTAGAGTCAGAGCCCAAGTGAGAACCACCATTGTTGTATCAGTAGTACCTAAAATCAAATTCTTAATATAGAAAGAGGCCAAAAAAAAGAGTCATTTAAGATTCCAAAAAGTAAGAGAGAAATGTTATGGCCAAGAAACAAAAAGCCTAGAAATTTGATGGAGAATTCGTGAAACATATATACCAGACAAGTGGACTTGTTGATGCTGTCAGCGTCTGAGTGACTGAGCTTTTGATCTTCAAGTACTGAAAGCATAACATCCATGAAATCCTTCTCCCCTTTTGCCTCCCCAGGAACTCTCATTCGCTTATGCTCCACTAACATTTCTTCAAGAATACAATCAAGTTCTCTAGTCACGCTCTTCATTTGCTTTTGATAACCTTGAATATCAAAACACTCAAGAAACGGGACGGCATCTTCCACCAGAAACCTACCGAATAGCTCCGCGTAATCCCTCATTGTTTTTAAGCATCTTCTTGACTCTTCTCTATTACAAGCACCACTTTGCCCCAAAAACCTCTTGCCCACCACCATTTTAAGCCCTATATTAAGCGTCACTTTCCCAAACCACTCTCTCATATCTACTACCACCGGTCCCTTCTCCTTGTTTTCAGACCACTCTCCTAGCAAATCTTTCATCCATGAGTCAATTTCTGTGATCCAAATGTTCTTGAGCGACTCCAGCCGGCGGGCAGACAGAAGCTCCATCATTACGATCTTGCGCAATTCACGCCAAAATGGGCCGTAAGAGGCGAACCCAAACATGGTGTCGTTGTAGCACATGAGCTTTGTGGCTAAGCTTCTCGGGCGGTTGGAGAAGTTCCTGTCGTTGACGGTGAAACACTCTTTTGCTACCTCCGAACTGCTTACCACTAGTGCACGGTGCCTGCCGAGCCTGATGGTGAAGGCTGGTCCATGAGTGTCCGCCATGGCTGCGAGTGTTCTGTGGGGTAGCTCCGGACCACGTAGCTTGTGGAGGTGACCCAAAACGGGCCATGCTCCGGAGGCTAACGGTGCCTCCTCTTTCTCCTTCTTCTTTAGAGGTTTCCATAGAAGATAATAAAGGGAGAGTATGAAAAGGAAGGCAAAGATGCCATTAATTGTGGATGAAGAGAATTGGTAATTAGTGGTTGAATTCATAGTTTTGTGTAGAAGCCGATGAGGTGAGAACCATAAGCAATTCTCATCCAGGGTTTTTATTCTTGTCTTTCTTTGAATCTTCCTCAATGAAAATTTGAAATATTCATAACCACATTCTTTGTCCCACACCTTATCAGGCTGACACGTCTTTTTCCACTTTCCCTGGAAACTAGTTAGTCTGCACTTAATTGGGTCGGCCCCTGCAAAATAACAAATATCGTTTAATAAAGTATTATTTGATAATAACAACAACTCTGATGTAATAGAAGATTGAAAGCAATGTATATGGTAAATAGTACCGATTAAAAAATAAACTGACACAATAGAAATAAATTTAAATATTATAAATATAATCTTCAACTTCCAGATAATCATCTATTGACAGCTACCTCAATAAAATATAATTTAAACAAATAATGAGTCAATACTTTAAAAGTTTTTTAAAAATAAAATAAAATATTTTACACTTACATTAAAAACAATTGTGTCACCTTGGATACATAGATGTTTTTGTATTGAAGATTTAACATTTTTTTTATAAATCAACATTGATGCTAATCTAACTAAATAACACAAAATTGGTTTATTTAATTTAATTATTAAACATAAAGGGAAAAAAAGAAGAAGAAGAAGAAGAAGAAGAAGAAAGAAAGAAAACCAGAGAAACAAACCTTCCTAGAATATGTTCAACGTCCAGCTGTGAATCTTTGGGAGATCTGAAACGCAAGCAAATATCGAGAAGATAATCATTTCTCTATATTTTAGTATCAATGACAGAGACATAATAAGTTTTTATATTTGTTCAGAGACCTCGCAAGTAAGCTATCCTAGTTTTTTAAGACCAAGGAGCAGCAGCACCATTGCGTACCCTAAAGACTTGAGGCATATAATAATAACAATATCTAATGAAAAATTAGTTGAACTTAAGCATATCTGAGAAGTTAAATAAAAAATAAAAACTGGCTCAATAGCTAATGAAAAATAATGACAATATCAAAAACGCAAATCAACATGTAATACAGAAAAAAAAAAAAAGTTTGTGACAAAGAAATTTGGATTAAATTAAAGAGTTTAAAACCTATGGGTCATGAATTTTTTTTTTTTTTTTAATCGTGATTTCAGTTGTTGACATACATGAATTTTTTCAAATTTTATGTTAATTGATATCATTATTATAAGTGAGTGTGGATAAGCCCCAAATTTATTTAATATACAACTGATCTCATGTAATATTAAAAGTTTTTAAAAGTAAAAAAAAATTACTATTTCCCCAAAAAAGTCAGGACACGTAAATCATTATTAAGTTCAATAACTAATAATTTACTATTTCATAAGTTAGAGTTGAATTAACCAAACTTAAAGCTTATTAACCAAAGGTTTCAAGTTTAAGTTGTGCATATACAGAAATCTCATGTAATATTAAAAGTTTTTAAAAATAAAAATAAAAAATTACTATTTCCCCAAATAAAATCAGGACACATAAATCATTATTAAGTTCAATAACAAATAATTTACTATTTCGTAAGTTAGAGTTAAATTAACCAAACTTAAAGCTTATTAACCAAAGGTTTCAAGCTTAAGTTGTGCATATAGAGAAAACTGTATTAATAAAGTTTTCTTACATATGTCTTGTGGTAATTGAAACGATAATTATCTTTACGGTGCACATAAATTTAGTTAAGAATACACTGCAAAAAATAGAAAAAGAAAAAGGAAGTTTGATAATCATTTAAACTAAATAGATTACATATATATTTATATCTCTATTTGTTAGTAACTAAATCTAGATTAACTGATTGATGATCGTATTAGACTCTAAAATGAATATCAATATATATATAGTCAATTAATCACTGCAATTAGGAATTCATGCAGATTTTCACAAATTACATCAACCTAAGTCTAACAATTTAGCTCATGTTAAAGACGATAAAATGAACGATATAATTGTATTAAACAGCAACATTATCATTGTTCAAATTAAAAGAAATATAAATTTAAAAAAGAAGGAAATATTCGAAAAATTCAATTTATTGTTGTTGAATTATTCTTCGTTGTTTTTATCTTTAATTGTATCACCATCTCGAAATCTTTTTCTACTTCTTTCCAAGTTTCTTTATGTTCTTCTAAAGCCAAGAAAACAGAGATATGGGTTTTCCTTTTTTGTTTCTTTATGTATATTCTTTAAATAAACCTTTGCCTTCTTTCATTATAATTCAAGTTGTATTAATCTATAAAATGATCAATATGACTTTTGTGATGTAAACATTGCTATAACACTATAATAGGATATTTCAGAATTTAATAGCACTATAAGAAAAATAGAGGGGTAGAAAATTTTACAGAAGAACAGTGGAAAGCTCTACTATGCGTAGAGCTTCTACAATGCTCTTATTTATAGAGAATTAATCACAATGCTGATCATTGTTGTTGTTTACAGGTGTCCCAATTTTATGATAATGCTCTAACTAACCAAGCCCTTGATCCAAAAAATAACAGATTGTACTAGAGAATATTAGGGATTATTTTTCTACCATTCAGAACTAGCAACCGTTGCACAAAAGAAGGAATGATTCAGTGTGACTATTTTACATCTCCTTGCAAACGTAGGGGTGGTGAAACCATGACAAGTTTGTAGCACATAAACTATAACCGAGAGGATGTCATTGGCTTAGTAACGCAATCAATTACTTAATCACAAAAAGGAACATAAAGGACCTGCAGCTTGTTTTGAAGCACCTTGTCATGAATGAAGTGGACATCTTACTCTACATGTTTTGTTCATGCGTGAAAAATCGAATTGCCAGCAAAAGAGTCGGCAGTCATATTGTCACACTAGATAACTAGTGGAGAGAGGGCGAGATGATGAATATTAATGAGAAGAGATTGAATCTAGGTAACTTCTGTTGTTGCAAGCGCCAATCCCATGTGTTTGGACTCGATGCTTGACAATGGTACGACATGTTGTTTCTTTGATTGCCATGATATTAATGTGTCACCAAAATAAACACAGTAGCCTACAATAGACCGTCTATCCTTAGGTAACGAAGCCCAGTCGGCATCTGAGTAAGATGAGACTATCAACTAAGAACTTGGTTTGATATGTAAACTAATTGATGAGTGGCTTTTATGTAACACAATACTTTTCTCAATGCCTGCTAGTGATCAATAGTAGGATGTTGTTGGAATTGGCTTAAACTATTCACAGCGAAAGTCAAGTCTGGCTTGGTGTTTGTGAGATATAGCAGTATACCAATCAAGGTGCCATATAGAGGGACATCAATGAATGGAGGAGCAGATGTAAAAGACAGATTTTTGCCAACTGCACATGGTGTAGATATTGGTTTGCAATTAACATACCAACTTTCTTGAGAAGAGAGTGAACATATGCCTCTTGAGATAGATACAATCCTGATAAATGTCTATATACTTCAATGCTTAAGAAATAATGCAACTCACCAAGGTCTTTCAAGGAGAATTTTTTACTTAGCAACTGAATGTACATCTGAATGTGTGTCTATGAGTTTCCTATGATGATAATATTATCAACATAAACCATTATGTATAACAGAGTGTTGCCATTCTTCTTTATGAACAATAAAGAATTGGCATGGAAAACTTTGAAGTACCATGAAACAAGAGCGGAATGGAGCCTGTCGAACCAGGCTTGTGGGGTCTCCTTGAGTCCATGACTTGCTTTGTGGAAATGGCACACATGATCACGTTTTGAAGAGTCAATAAATCCTTCGGGCTGGGGCATGTAAACAAATTCTTTGAGAATGTCATAAAGAAATGCATTATTGATATCAAGTTGCATTACCAACCAATTGCAAAAGACAACCAATGTTAATATAATTCTAACAGTGGGTCGCTTGACAATTGGACTGTAAGTATCATAAAAATCAATGCCAGGTAGTTGATGAAAATCCTTTGCTACTAAATAGGCTTTGTGGTCATGAATTGAACCATTCGTGTTTTGTTTGATCTTGAAGACCCAACGATCACCAACAAGATTTTAAGAGGGGGGTGGTGGTACAAGAAACCATGTCTTGCCATTAACAATTGCATCATATTCAGCTTCCATTGTTTTCTTCCATTGAGAAGATTGTTGAGCCTCTTGAACAAAATTAGGTTCAAGAGAGTTAATAGAATTGAGAGTTGCAAAACAAAAAAAATTTTGGTTTGTTAAGGGACCAAGACGGAAGGTGCAAGAGGTGCCGATGATGAGGAAGAAGTGTTGGAGACAAGGGTAAAGAGGAACTAGAGTCTATGGTGATAGAAGAATGAATGGGCATTGAAGAAGAGGTACTTAAATGAATTTGAAGAGTAAGGTATTTGAGAGGAAATGGTCATGGGTGTGGAGGAATGAAATAAGGTAGTGTAGGGAAACTTTGTTTCATAAAAAACTACATATCTTGAAATAAAGATTTTACCTGTTGGACTTGAACAGATGTAGCCCCAATAAGAAGAGCTATAACCAATGAAAACATACTTTTGGAAGCGAAATTGGAACTTGTGTTCGGCTCTTAAGCATGGCTAATAGGCACAACCAAAAGTTCTCAAGATAAACAAATCTGGTTTTTTTTTCTTGTAAACAACCTGACAAGGAGAACAACCTTTGAGAGTTGGTAATGAGGAAAACAGAAGTTTGACAAGCTTCCCACTAATAACTTAAAGGCAATTTGGCATGAGCAAGTAAGTGAGATTCATTTCAATTATATGGTGATGTTTATGCTCGACTCGTCCATGCTGTCCATGGGTGTGGGGACAAGGATGTTGAAAGGCAATGCCATGATGGGTTAAAAAAGAAGAGAAAGATCTATACTCCCCTCTCCAATCAAATTGAACACACTTTATCTTTTTTGAAAACAAATTTTCTACAAGTTTCTTGAAGATAAGAAAAACAGAAAATGCCTCAAATTTTACTTTGAGAGGATAAATCCATGTGAATCTTAAGAAGTCATCAACAAAGTGTATGTAATATCTGAAACCTTTCTGTGATGAAATTGGGGCAAGTCCCCAATTAGTGCAAGTAATTCGAGGCTTATGAAGTAGACGAATTGAATAGAAGGGCATGAGATTTTTCATATTGACATGAGGAGCAAACAACCAATTTATTTTTGAAAGCGGATTGATTACATTGTCTAAGTATTTGAGATGAAGTAAAATGAGAAGGGTGTCACAATCTCATATGCCATAACTCATAAGACGACAATGAAGGTTTTGAACAACATAGCAGGGAAGAAAGTTGATGCTTTGATGGAGATGTGGATAGTTTATAAAGAATGTCTATAAGAAATGAAAGCATGAGGAGACGGTCGTTGTTGAGATGGTCCCATGTAACTGTTATCTCCTCTATAGTAATAGATGATAGCTGAGTGACCATAATTACCATAGATCTGGCATGTTGGTTTGTTCTCATTGTTGCTTTGCCCACTTTGGCCACGAGCACCACAACCTGCCCCTTGATCAGAACAGGAAAAATTATGACATCGATTGTTCTTGTTATTTCCTGTCGCAGGATTGTTAATTGTTCTAAGTTGTATGTTTGTTGTTGGGTTGATTTTTTTTTTTAATAATACATTTGTAGATGCAGAATTAGTGATATTTAGATTGTTCATAGCTTCAACATTGAAGTTTTGCATCAAAACTTAATAGAGATGCTTGCATCTCAAACTAAGATAAATCATTTTCTCTTGGAGAATAGTGATGATGGGTAGAAATTCAATATCTAAGCCAACAAGTGTGCATGATATTAAATTAGGTGTAGAGAATGGGTGGCCAGTAGCAGAAAAACTGTTAGCGAATTCTTTCATTTTGTTCAAATATTAAACCATTGTTAGAGTTCCTTTTTGTATGGTTTGTATACCTGTTCTACATATTTGAATTTGTATTCTACATATGAGAGCACCAAAGAGATCTTCAATAGCTTTTCAAGCTGAATGCGAGGTGGTATGGCTGATTACCTAAGATGCTACTGGTTTAGTTAATGAATTGAACAGACATCCTAATAGCAATTGGTCGTTGCTCATCCAATCTTCAAATTCTAGATTAATGGTGTTGTTCCTTCAATCAATGGAGGAGGACAGGGTTTGGTGCCTAGAAGGTAACCATCCAATTTATAGCCTCTAATAACAGGAAGAATAATCGACTTCTAAAGTAAGAAATTTTCAGGATCTAGCTTGACTGTCATATGTTGGTTGAGCGAACTTTCAAACAAAAAGATAGATGAGACAATGCTGGTCATTTGTTGGTTTGAAGGAGTAGAATTTGATGACATGTTCGACATGGCGGTGGCCTTAAGGCTCTAACACTGTATAAGAAAAACAAAGACAAAAAGAAAAATTTACAGAAGAAGAATAGAAAGCTATGCTGGGTGTAGAGCTTCTACATTGCTCTTATTCATAGAGAATTAATTACGATGTCGATCGTTGATGTTGTTTACAGGTGTCCCAATCTTATGGCAATGCTCTAACTAACCTAGTTCTTGATCCAAGAAATAACGGATTGTACCAGAGAATATCAGAGAATATTTCTATACCATTCAAAACCAATAACTGTTGCACCAAAAAAGGAATGATTCAGTGTGACTATTTTACAAGCACTAAAAGAAATTGAAAAGAAAACGACAATAATTAAAAAAAGGAGAACACACATTTATAGAAGCTTACAAATGCAATATCCTAAATTAATATTTCACTTTTTCTCTCGTGCTTAAAGATCAATTGACAATTGTTTCCCCAGATATGATTGTTAAATCAAATCGAAGCACCGCAAACTGATTTATAGCAAACCAAAATCCTAATTTTTATACCTATTGTAGGACAAAATTCAATGTTTTTTCAAAAAAAAAATATTTTATAAAGACTGAAAATACATTTTTTTTTCTGAAAGTTTACAAATTTTCAAACAACCCAAAAATAATTAATAACTATTATTAATTGTCTAACGATTAATATCAGTTTAATTTCAAATTTAAAATTAATATAATAATTAAATTCAAAAAATTAAAGTTAATAAAAATTGTTTGAATAAAAAATCAAGGCTTCTAAAGCTCAAGACCCTTGTCTTTGGTTTAAATTACATAATTATATAAAATTTACCCATGGGTCCAAACTTTTGATCCACGTAGTGTAACTCTTTAATCCAAATTAGTCTTCTATTATTTTCTTTTCATTTTAATAACTTTTGTCTATCTTTTCAATGTGAGAGAATTATTTTCTTTTCAAACATTCTGTCTTCTAACAATTGTCACAATTTTAAGCCCTAACATTATCCTGATCTCTTTTTTTTTATATCAAATTTACCATTAATGTCTTTAATTCTTTACAAAATCAACAAATAACTCAAGTTAGTTCAAGTTAGCCAAATTTTTCAAATTTAAAAAATATGAATAAATACAATCATTATTAAATATGAAATTAATAATGTGTAATTGATGAATACATATCACCTTCCACTCATAAGGTGAGAAGGTTCAACTCTATTAAAAATATAATCTAGTCGTTGAGTTTTTTGTCATTGTAGGCTTAAGTCCTCATTTTTTACACTCATTTTAATCTCATATGAGTGTTCTTGTCCTACCAAGAGTTAACACTTGACAAGAGAAAGTACATTAATCGTATTTAAAAATCTTTCTTTTTTTTATTTTTTTTTAAAAGAAAGTTTAAATGTCAATTCAACATTGAAGAAAATCGATTGTGATAAATCAATTATGATGCTTGATCACAATTGATTTTCTTCAATATATATATATATATATATATATTAGATGTATCATTTAAAGAACTGCACGAGCAATACTAAGGATGATATAAATAATTAAGTTTATGCATGGTCCAATAAAATAATTAAAAATATAAAATAAGAAAAGATATAGAATATCTCTTGCTTATTTAAAGCGAGTTGGACAACAAGGCATAAACCAAACCTGTCACCTTAGAAGAAAAAGTTCATTGCTTCACATATATAAAAATATCAATACCATTATATAAGTTGTCTCCAGCAACAAGACAATCACTTTTATCAATTACCCAAGTATTCCCTCGAATTTTCTCTCATTATGCCATCAATAGAGATTAGAAGGAAGGCGTGGAGTCATCAGAACGTCCAGTGGCGTTGCCTTGGGAATGGTTAACCCCGGGCTCTCGGTCATGTCCACTGGCGCATCCATTGGTGTCGCCAACTCAAACCCATGAAGAACCCGAGCGAGTGTCAAATGCATAACTTGCAAAGCAAACGACGCACCCGGGCACGACCGTCGACCTGACCCGAATGGCATGATCTCGAAATTTTGACCCCGTACATCATAATCCACGTGACTCGTCAGGAATCTTTCGGGCATGAACTTGGACGGGTCAGTCCAGACCCGTGGGTCTCGTTGAAGCTTCCATATGTTCACTATTAAGCGGGTTCCAGCCCGAACGTTGAACCCGGAGACAGTGCAATCCTCCAAGGCCTCTCGGGGCCCCAATAGCGGACCCGCTGGATATAACCGTAATGTTTCCTTGATAATGGCTTGCAGGTACACCAAGTTCTTTATGTCAGATTCCTCGACTTGTCTGTTTTTGCCTACGTGGAGATCCAACTCAGCTTGAGCTTGTTTCAACACGTGGCGATTGTTCAATAATAGGGATATAGCCCATGTTAAGGTTCCCGCCGTGGTGTCGCTGCCACCCAAGATAAGTGCCTAAATTTGGCAAAAAAAAAAACAAAAAACAAAATCCCATAAAGATTAAAAGAATTGGGGCAATCTTAATCTAATTTAGGCCACTGCCACACTCTAATTATTGAATTATTTATTGTACACATTGACATACATAATACTCATTTATTATTATAAATGTTACAATTGTATAAAAATATATATATAATTGCAGCAATTAAATAAGTATTTTCTAACCGTTATAATGTATATATATATATATGGGTCACAAAAATAAGGAGCCTAGGGCCGTTGCCTATTCGGGCTGACCTGGAGACTGAATAATAATCAATCTCGTCATTTTAAGTAAGTTTATTTAATGCTAGACTTGTAGGATAAAAAGTGGGTTAAACATAAAATTGAACACATTCTTAATCCAATTCTATCCAAGATTGGCTACCAAATACCTTCTAAGATCCTCTTGTTAGTTTAGTTTAAGACAATCTTAATCTCTTACCAGACAAGTAGATTTGATGCAAGTGTCAGGATTATATTCAAAATTGGAGAGATGCCCTTCCTCGCGCAAAGACAACATCACATCAATGAAGTCTTGCTCAACCTCAGCCTTAGCGCCATCCAAGACCCTCTTAGTACGATGCTCCTCTAGCCACCCTCCAAGAATTGAATCCAATTCTTTAGCAGTTCTCTTCATACATCTCTCGTGCCCTTGCAAATCCAACCAACCTAAGAAAGGAAGGGCATCCGAAACCACAAAGATACCAATAAGACGAAAGAACTCACTAATTGCCTGTTGGCAACGCTGTGCTTCATGATCCTCGTAGCTAGAACCAAAGTACCGCTTACCAGCCACCATTCTCACGACAACGTTAAGTGTCAACCCCTCAAACCAGTGATTAAGCTCAACTAGAACTGGTTCATGAGATAAGCTGTTGTTAGAACCGTTTTTTACTACACAAAGCTGGTAAAGCTCTCTTATGCACATTTCCACCTCGGAGATTCTTACATGTTTGAGCATCTCAAGTCGGCGGTTTGACAAAAGCTCGAGTGTAGCAATCTTTCTCATTTCTCGCCAGAAGGCGCTGTATGGTGCAAAACCAAAAACTGCATAGTCG
>JAJIYU010009167.1:0-17276 GCA_030144865.1 Tinospora cordifolia | reverse complement strand
TAATCACTCTTAAAAATTCAATAATCACTCTAGAAAAATCATATTTTCTCTAAAAATTACATTTCCTTTTTAATCCAAAGTATTCTTTTCTCAAAATTATATTTCTCAATTACTTTTATTTTCTTCAATAAATGATTAAAATTTGGAGAAAATTGGAAAAATCCATGTACTTTTATTAAAATTTCAGAAAAATATATGAAAACACATGCATCGAACCCATTAATTTGTGTGTGAAAAATATGGGTCGTCACATTAACACGATTACAGATAAATTAAAAGACATATTATAAATAAGTTAATTTAAAATCAATATATTTATAAATTTATTAATAATATCCTTTTTTATTTTTTTTAAAAATAATTTTTTAAAAAAAATTAATTTATTTTTAATAAATTATATATTAATAATACCTTTTTAAAAATTAATTTTAAAAATTAGTTGTAAAAAGTTAAATAAGTTATACACAAATACACGATTATGATACAATTAATAAATGTATCGGGTTTAAATTTGCAAACCTGACATAATTAATAAATGATTTGAATTTGGGTTTGCAATATATGAGTTATATTCGTTTATGATACTATCCATTTATGACACAATTACACGAATTGTTACCCTTAGTCAATATGTCTCATTTTCTTTTTTTAAATGTTCTTAATCTCATGATCATGCTATGTGCGAAGATGTATCTCTTTTATTAGCCGTTTGGTGCGGGATAATCTTAGATATAGGAATAAGAATCATAAAAATTTTAGTGTATACCTAAGATTATCTCGTGCCAAACATTCTCTTAGTTTATACCACTTTGTTAAATAAATTCCTGTTACTTTCCTTCTTTTTTATTTTGGAGTTAAAATTGGACTTATGACATCAAAGATTAGGCCATACTGAAATGCTGATTTGAAGCTATATTTAATCCTTTGTGCCACAAGGCTATGGTTGAAGAATTGATGCATTACATGGAAATGCAACTTAGAAACTTGTACCCTTCAAGTTTGACATGAACTTGTCGGAACAAATAAGTTTTTCAAGTTAAACTCAATGTGAATGGTTTAGTTCAAAGGTCTAAGGTGACACTTGTTGTCAAGGGATTTTATAAAACTCAGGGCATTAACTTCAATGAGAAGTTTAGTCTTATGATAGAGTATAATATTGTCTTTGATGGTTATAAAGAGTTAGCAAATTCTTTTTTTTCTTTGCTTTTACATAATGTGTTCTCAGGTCAGTAATAATTTCGTCACAGGGGAGGCACACATGCGGCGAGGGTAAAAATCAAACCATTGTCTAATGTATGTCTCAACCCTTATAGTTTCACACCAACTTAATATCTCATCTTCAAGTAACAAATTCGTTAGAAGGATTTGTAGATGCCTCTAAACTAAGCCATGTGTGTCTACCTACCAAAGCTTTATATTTATATGGACTTTAGTAAACTCAAATTGGTTTTTCAATCTTATATTAAGTATTATCAATTTTTTAATTAAAATTATCCTTCTAAATATAAAATGACTTCGAAGTCGATATACCAATCTTATTTTTATTGACATAGGAATTAATATAAGGATAAAGGTACCAAATTTGAGATATAAAATATAAGAAATGGAATTTGAGATATAAATTATAACAAATGAGTCAAAATCAACAAGGATAAGCATGATAGTTGACATCACTTTTGAGGGGTTTTTTTTTTTTAATTGGGTGTTGTACAAGAAAATTATTCCCTCAATATTAAGAATTTTCATACAATAACTGTCTTAAAATAATGCCAATAATATTTTTTATTTATTAAAATAAAATAAATGTTTCATACGTATATAACAAATTTTATAATTACTTTTTGAGTTATAGAGCAAAGTGAATTTAATTTAAACATAGTACAAGGCTAACACACAGTGTGACACAATTTTGAGGGTATGAATGACCTTGGAATTGTGCTTATGGATCGTTGTAGTCCCATCCATGATTTAAGATCATGACCATGCAAATGAAACTGATCCAGCCCAACACAGAAAGTTCGATTGATTTTGCCAGAAATATTGCATTTCAATGATTTAAACTACATATACAGAATATATAAGATAAAATTACACAACAAAAAATAAGAAATAAAAATAGAAAACTAGACAAGATAGATCATGCCAACCTCTAATGTTGAAACATGAGGTATGTTCAGAGCATAAGTAGGACCTCTAGAATTCCTCCTAAGAAAATCATATCCAACGTTAATCGCTAACTTCTTCATCAAGCTCGATCCATGCTTCGCCCTAACGTAGGAGTGCCCGAGTATAAATGCCATCCCAGATTCTCTTGCTTCCATCAACTCCTGCAACTCTTCCCTCGCTGAATCATCAATCTCAGAGCTACTAGGCAGCAAGAACTTGACCCTTTTCCTAACACCCACAGGAGATTGAATCTCCCTCATCTCTGTAGAACAACTAGCCTTTTCACCAGGATTCTCCTCCGCATCACTGTTTATTTGTATCCCATCAGTATGTGTAGAACACGTCCCAATCACTGCCATCCTCTCATCGTCTTTCATCAGCTCTTCTGTCCCTCCGTTCATTTCGGGTCTCTCCGATCTTATGAATTCTGCTATGCTACAAACAAGGTCCCTTTCAAACTCAATGTCGTCCTTGTGTATGTCATGGTACCCGTATCGAACAATGCACCTGTAGAGACGGTATTCTTTTGGTCCAATTCGCCCTACTAGGAACCGCTCCTCAGGCTGGACATAAGGTACTGGCACTGATTTGATGCAGAGGAAGACTAGTACTTGGTGGAAGGCAGGGAGGTTGGTCACGAAGTGGGAGAAGATTGCAGGGATTCCAGAGACTAGCTCGGTGTTTATGAGCCCAATTCCTCGGACCCGAACAATGCCTAGGCTTGGGCCGAGGCTTAGGAGCCAGTTGATGGAGACTTTATTTTGGACATCAAACTCATACTTTTTGAGAGTTCCATAGTGCCAAACATACATAACAATCATGAAAATGAGGGAGAGGGCGATTGGTACCCATGCGCCTTCAAGGAATTTGATCAGGGACGCTGAGAAATAGAGGGCTTCTAAGGAGCCAAAGAACAGAATGAAGCAAATAGCAAGTAAGATGCTTCGGTGCCAGCATAGGACCATGACTAGGGACATCAGGCACGTCGTGACCAGCATGACAGTTATAACTGCTAACCCTGTTACAAAGTAAAGCAAAAGCTTTTCATTCTTCAATATATTTCTTGTCACAGTTTAGAGTCAAGAATTAAGTTTGGTAATCAACCAATCATGGAAAAGATGGCAAGGATGGGAATTACCAATTGGGTTCTGATAGAAACAGAAAAATACCTCTCAAGTTCAACTTTTAAAATGAAGAATTTATAGTTATGCGATTGAATAACAAAACCACAATGAGAGATTTTTTTTTTTTTTCTTTTCGGGAAAGATAACATTTTTTTTCAAGGAAAAATTTCTCAGATATCAAACATAAAAGAAAGACCTAAGAATAAAAGATTCTTCTTGTTCAAAGGACTTCCTGTACCTGATGCATTACCAAGGCGCTTTGTGTCTCTGAAACCGATGGTAACAGCCAAGCATAGAAGCATTAGAATCCAGTTAATCTCCGGGATGTAAATCTGACCATGCACTTTTGAAGATGTGTGGACTATTTTGACTCTGGGGAAGCAGCCTAGGGCAGAGCACTGTTTGATGATGGAGAAAGTTCCGGTGATGACGGCTTGGCTTCCCACAACAGCAGCAAGAATAGCAATGGCCAGAACAGGCCATCTTATTTTCTCTGACATTTACAAATCAGTTAGTTTTTTGGTAGCTCAGAAGACCTGGTTTATATTTTGAATCATTTTTAGCTTAAAAAGAAGAGCTCAAGGAACCACCTGGTACTGAAACGTAGAACCCAATTCGGTAATCATTCTCGATAATGTGGTGCTTAGATAGATATGCAGCTTGCCCCATATATGCAAGAATTAGCGAGGGATATACAACAGATGTGAAAGCAATCTGGAGAAGGATAATAGAATGTAAGAGAAATTGAGAAAGTTGAAATAGCACAAATCAACACTTAATGAACCAAGGAAACTTCAAGAAGAAATTCTTAATCCATTTGAGTAAAGAAAAAGGAAAATAAAAGAGGAAGAGAAAACAATCACAAAGGGTCATAACGGATAAAAGGTTGAAAATGCAACTCAAATAGGAAGCAATTGAAGCCCATTACATTGAGGGGTGTTTGATAAGAGATAATCTTAGGCAGTAGAATGAAAATCTAAAAAATTACAGAGTAAAAACATATGAAAATCTTAAAGATTCCTAATCTCATGCCCAAGATTACATCCTACCAAACAGCTCCTAAGAGTAAGAGACGAACTAGCTGCCCTCTGCTACTTTCCCCTAAATGCACCACCATGATCAAAGCGAATGTCGTGTACATGCCCAAATGGTAAGAATGAACAAGAGGAAACAGCAAATTTAGAATTTGGGATAAATATAGAATTATAATGATTTGAAAAGATTATTTGATACCGTGAAAGGAATGCATCCCAAATAATTTGTTAATTGTGTAAGCTCATATACCTTGATTGATAACTGTGAAAAGTGCCCAAGATCAGCAAACATAGCTTCTGAACCTGCAACAAACAGGAAAAACGTTTCAAGAAGATATATTCACTGGCAATGTGGCATACGGAACACAAAGCAAAACAATTTAACTTCTAAAGTCACTTTTAACATGCATAAAAAAAAATGACATTGCTCACCAGTAATACACAGAAGTATTCCACCCAATGACATCCAACCTCGTCGTTGTGTCTTCTTTAAGAATTTGTACATGTAATAAGGAGAAAGTGCTTGATACACTTTGGGATTCCAATGGAAAATATTGTACACACCAATCATACTGATGCATAGAAGCCATGTGATGACAATTGGTGCAAATAAGACCCCAACACGGTGCGTTCCATAATGCTGGAGTGCGAACAAGCATACAAGTATGATACAGGCAACAGGAACTTCCACGTCTGCAGTGTCAAGGAACTTAGAAGTGAAACACACAACTAGAATGTAGGAGTATACTGTTTTTGTTGGGAAAAACCAAATGTGTTCTACTCAATCAAAGATCTCAAAAATGCCGCGTCTAAGAGGGTCTAATAATAATGGAGACTGGAAATTAAGGCGAAGAACATACTCTAGTCACATTATTAGCATTGTGATATTCAGGTACGTAGTTGATTCAAGTTGAGGTTTGTTTACACGATCAAAGCGTTTTTAAAAAATGCCAAGAAAGTTCAACTTTGCCAAAAACTCAACTTATTGTAGCCATCCAATTTGTGGAGGGTTTTCATTAAAAAAAAGTTTGTACTCAAGAAGTTTAGACAAGTTTCGTTAAAATATTATGACTTGGGAACCTTTTACTATTTCCTAAAATAAGCTCAATTACATACTTAGACTCTAATTTTCTTTTGAGAAGATACATACTTAGAGTCTAATGACTTCACAAGTAAGAGGTATACTCACAAATTATAATATCAATTACCACTATATGCATAATGAACTATTCTAGAACTTTTACTTTGGTACCAATTGGTGACTAAAAGGACAACTATTACTGTTTTGCATGGCCCTTTCAAGTATATACAGCCTCCTCTAAGGCAATTATATAAAAATCAATGCTAGAATCAGTTTTTATCATTGTTATTATTATTTACTTTCTTGAATAACTCATCTCAAAGTGAAAATCCCAATATGTATTTTGAATTTTGTGAATTATTTCAATTTGCTTCATATAATGCTGCTTATTTTTTAAATTTCCTTATTTATATCAGAGAAGTTTGGAAGTCCTTCAGAGTTTTCATTACATGCCTACAAAATCTTGGAGATTTGTGTTTATGAGGAACAAAAGCTCAACATAGAAGGGAAACACTACCAGAGAATTGAAAATTAAAAACAAGAAATATAATGAAATCGGCTACTAAGCATTAATGACTTAGATGCAACAGTTCTCTCGAATAAACAAAAAAAAAGTTTTTCACCAAGTAAACCTAACTAGATGGCGGAGGAAAGAAGCCACCTCTATAGTAAGAAATTAAATAAGGTTGGCAAGCAACTCTCATTAGATTCAAATGGTAGTCAAAATGTGGTATATCTGAATCACTTTACTGATAAGCGATTCAAAGAGTGTGAAGCTGCTGCGGTATAGAAAAGTAAGAAGCTACCAGAAATGAGCAATTGAGTGACATCTACTTAGTCCATAGATCTGTCTCGTATCCAATTTTATTGATATTTTGTGTTTAGATATTAGATTTTTTACCTTACTATTCAGACAAATTATTGGACAGTATGATAGAAGTCAATATGTTCTTTTTCACCATTATCGACCACATTCTGTTCTTGGCAAGAGAACAATTACTGCCAGCAAATTGTGTCGAAGTTGATAGAGTGACAACTTGATGGCAATTACAGTCAATGATCCAAACTATGTTATCCAAATCATTTACTTTAGCTTGACTCATCTGTGTCTGATACTTTAGGACATGGGTATGAGATGTATGTTCACTTTTGATTTTACAGCATTACTAAACAAACTCTCTTATGGAAAGAAGAGAAAGTATTAAAGGAGATAACAACAAATAGTTAAACTTCACTTATGTGAGAGAACAAAATGGAAAATAAATGGGTGAAATTAAGAAAAAGGGAAGCAGAAAATCTAAGATAGCCAAGTCCTCGTGATCCAAAGTCTTAAAATGAAAAGTCAAACCTCTAGATCTACAATTGTGTCCATACCCAAGTCCATGTAACATAGATCCTAGAGTACCCAAGACTAATTCAACCAAATTGTTTCAACATGACCACAAAAATGTTCCACAAGATCTTATATGTCATCACATAAAGAATTTCTAGTCATTAGAGACATGAACAGAATGTATTTCCTCAGTTCAACACTTCTAGACATCCTTGATTCTTTAATACATAATTGATCTACAATTTTTTAATGATTAATTTTTGGGTGATCCTTGTAGCTCACAATTCCATAATTTCTTCAAATTAAAGTTTACACATAAGGAATTATGGTCCACATCGCAGAACCAGTTCTTATAAGTTACTCGTGTGCGTACACATGCAACCCCTTCAAAATAGAGCAAAGCTAGTTGAGTTGCCAACCTTGTTCATGTGAAGTTTTTAGAGGCACAGTGAGTCATTTCATAAGAATTCATAATAAAATCTATCAGAATGTAAGCCTATTGCTCCTATGTACTTTTCTTCAAGAATACTTACTAACTATTAATGCCTGAACTGATTCTATGCCAACTATATTGACCATCTGTACCAGTAATATCATGATCTAAACAAAGGAGTTGAAAGCCTAAAGATGGAAGGAGTTCTCTGAAGAAAGAATCAGGGCCAAGCAAAAGATCAGCCCAAATCCTTAACTAGTCAAGTTGGAACATAACCCTCACATCAGCCACAAGACAAGAAGAAGCGAAAAAGTGAGAATTTCCGTTTCTAGTTCCAGCCAATGAATAAGACATGATTTGTTGATCCCCATCTTCTTTGCATAAAGTGCAGCAATTGGCGTAAATGCATCTGAAAAGGACACTCTTTCAAAGTTTATGTGTATAGTTAGTTTTCTAGGGCGATAAACCACCAAGATTCTAACTTTGGATAGCACTTACCTACATAGATTATTGATTAGACAAAAAAAGGCAGGGGTTGATGGGCAATCGATAAGATGGAGAGAAATAGATTTGGAATATAAGTTTCGTAAGGCGTTATTGGACCAAACTCATTTGCCTTCAGATGCCGCAAGGTGCATTTCTTCAAAAATTTCTTGGAGAAATCCTACTTCAGCTTCATCCCAATCTATTAGATTTTGTGGAAAAGTTTAAAGAAATTCCCGCAATGGACTCCTGCCCATCACCATAATTGAAGACAGTTCGATGGAAGAGACTAATGTATTGAAAAAGAATGGTAGTAAATACAAGGACAGAAATGCAGAAGTAAGCTAGCAATCCCTTTCCATATGTCCCCCAAGAAAAGGATTTTTTTTTTTTTCAATCCTAAAGTATATCACATAAGATTAGAGAAAACCTAATAATAGAAAAAGCAAGCTTCGAAGGATTCCTATATGTTGTACTAGTGGCCAGACCTATATGATAGAAATTTAGATGACCACTGATATACTACACGATAGTTGGTTATACAATGCAATGGATCACATTTAAGCCAGTGAGTTTTTTTTTTTTTTTTAAATGAACAATTTTGAGATGTAAAGCAAGACACTGAGCCAAAAAAATCAGGGCAGAGACTTCAAGAAGTTATAATTTTTTTTCCCCTAATAGACAAATTAAAGTTGCAAAATAGCCATCGAACGGTTGGATCATTGAAATGTTGATTGTGTACAACACACGAAGGAGTTGCATGTTAGCAAAAACGTGTAGCTTAACAAAATGGACAAGGAATATTCTTCATAAAACCAAAACTAATCTACAATCTTATTGTAGAAGATAAAAGGTTTGAAGTAGGACAATGATGACACCAGATTTATTTTTCAAACACTAGTCAAGATGGCCAAAGGGACATATCAAATACAGCAAAAATTTCCAAGTGATCCAAGTTAATATATAAATATAATTTACGATTTAGAAGTATCATTTTATTATCTCCATAGGTACCTACCATATGTCTCACCCATATGATTACATCAAAATATATGGGTAAAAGTTGATCTGGTAGCATAATCACTAGCATTGAGAACTAATGGAAGGTGACAACAATGAATATGAAGTGATGCGATAGCTAATACCAGGACCATAATGCAAAAGCTAGCAACAAAACTCCTTTTAGAACCTTCAATGATATCAAGAACATAATTTAAGCCATTTTCATGTGAACATTAAATATGTTTCTTATTAGGTAAAATTCACATTAACCAGAAGTCGAAGAAATTCTTTGATCTATGTGTAGAATTGCATCACAACTGCCACGGGGCTGTGAATTCCATCAATCCCTGCATTTTTTTATTTTATTTTTGTTTATTTATTTATTTTTTTGAGTTTCAAGTGATGAGTTCCAGTTACTTAAAGAATATGACCTCTGTCATATCTAGGAGATAATGCACCAGAAAACAGAAAAAGACAAAGACTTTAAAGCTTTCACTACCTCAGAGAAATTTCCACTCTATTATTATAATGGAAAATAAACTATTCCTCTAGGACCCATAAAACATGGATGGTGGCCTCACATTAAAATTTATTTCTCAACTTTATAAGTGACGTGCATGACATAACCTGATAGTGTGACAACAACATTTAAGACAAAAAGTAAGAAAAAGAAAAAGAAAGTTTAACTATTATACCAACCAAATAGACATGAGTACCAAAAATAGTTGCCACAAACTTGATATCTATATGTAAGTCTCTTGATACGTCTTATGCACTACCAACCATCTAACCACCCCTTTCTTAGGTGAGTGAGAACTGAGAGGGAAAAAAACCAAGAAAGCCTAGAAAGAAAATATCACAATAAGCTAGGAAGGATAATTGAATACTCCCTGCTTCAAAGGAATGAAATTCACTATCAAAATTTTATCCTGGCTTTGGAAGCATTTGTGTAAGCCAATACTGATAACAGTTTGAAACAGTTGTCCAAAGAAAATTTCAGATCATTATGCAAGTTTCAAAGTCTGGTTTTGTAAGGGTGTTAACACATTTTCTGAAAGCCAGTTCTCACCTAATGCACAAAGTAATAATAGTTTAGGAATCACCTTCCCTCCATAGCAGCCATTTTTATGTGCAGAAATGGCCTAAAAATAAGCAAGAGATGTTGATGGATTTCTACCCAAAAGTCAGTGGTGGCTATCTGCCTAATTCAAAGTCTCAAATGCACACATGACTGTGAAGCTAATAATAGAAAAGAAGCAACTTTTGAATTGAAATCATTAAACATCAGCAAGCTTGTTGGCATTGGAAAAGAAATTCAGTCAATCTAACAAAGAAAAAGAAAATCATAAGAGAGATATTATGTATAGGAGTTGAATGGAGCATTTACATTTGTGATGCTCTTTGGACATTGAAAGCTCAAGCCCAGAAACCGCAGAGAAAACTGCAAAACAAATAAACCCAAAAAAAAAAAAAAACAAAAAAAGTCACATAAATCAGTTAAAACACAAAATTAAAGAAAAAAAAACAATTCTGAACTGAACTCAAAACTACCCCAAACAGAAAAATGAATAGATAAAAATTAAAAGGTACCAGAAATTGCAGGAGTAAGAACTCCATCTCCAATGACCATGCAAGTCCCAATTAGAGTCAAAACCAGCAACATCCTCTGCAAAACCTTGTGCTTTTCAATAGTGGATTTCAATCTAGACCCAGTTACTGTATCAGGTGGCCCAACAACGTCTTTCTTATAAGCAGAAAGCTCTTCATCAGCTACTTGACAATTTGGCAAGAAGCCCACCCGGGCTTGCCTACAGAGCAAAGAGTACAAAGCAAATGTTCCTCCTTCGCCATTATCATCAGCTCTTAACACTATAAACACATATTTGAGAAGTGGAACAAGGGTAAGTGTCCAAAACACAAAAGATAACACCCCAAAAATCTCCTCATTAGTCTCAGAATGTTGAATATCTTCTGCAAATGCGCTCTTGTAAACATAAAGTGGAGAAGTGCTCAAATCTCCATATACAACTCCCAAGCTCTGGTAAGCTAAAATCAAGATCCTTTTCCAAGATTCCTTCTGAAAAAATAATCATGACACACACACGGAGCCACAGAGCCAGACATAGATATAAATTAGAACATGAAAATAAACAAATAGGAAGAAAATTTGAGATGGGAAGATGAAGAAGAAATTAGACCCATGTTACCTTGACAGGATTTGAGTAAACCCCACCTTCCAGATCCATGCTGGGATGTCTCAAAATGCCTAGAAAGCCATTTTTGGAGTGGAAATTTGAAGGCCCAGAAAGAGAAACACTGTATCCAGTAACAGATTTTGGCAAAAGATGGTGTTGTTCTTGTTGTTGTTGTTGTTGTTGTTGTTTTGTCTGGTGAGTACAAACTGCAGCAGCAGCAGCAGCAGCAGCAGCAGCTCAACAACAACCATCAATGTAGACAACTGAAGAAGAAGCAATAAAATCCAAAAATCCACAAATTTTTTCTTTCTTTTAAAAAAGATGAAGGGAAGAAAATGGACTGAAGAGAAAGGTTGGAATTGGAGCAGGAGGATTAGAATATTCGGGCTGGAAGATCAGAGAAAAAGAAGAAAGAAAATAAAAGATATTGCTTTTTTTTGGCTTTGTTGGGTAGCTGATTGGATTCTTCTTCTCTGATTCTTCAAACTTTTTTTTTTTTCTTTTTTGGTTCTGAAAATCTTTTCTTGCTCTTCTTCTTTTTCTGATATGTATTTGTGCGTGTGTAGATATGAAAAAGGAGCATACAAAACGGGAATCGGTTAAACAACCAAAACCAACATTTCACCCTTCTCTTCAAACAACACATTTCTTTTTATTATGTTAATATACATGTAAAATTTTTACTGATGAAACGCTACTGAGTCGGATCGACTCGGTTGTCGACTGAGTTGACTCTGTTTCTCAATGAATTTTATTATCATCTATTTTCTTGCCATATACATTCGCAAATACCAAGCAACCATTCCATATCTTCTTCTTTTCATCCCGTTGAGAGTGTTCGACCAGTGCATCTCTTCTATTTTGACTTTTCATTCAATAGAAAAAAATCAAACCTAATAAAATACATACAATGCAATCGATCCACGCTTGCAAGTGATATACGAGCGAGACTATCAGTGAACTAAATCAATCCCTATGTGATTTGCACTCCGGTTCTACCCTACAAATATCTTTTTTCACCCGCAACTTTTCTTCATTTGTTTTTCTTTTGAATATTTCCAAATTTGTTAGTGAAATTAGTTAAGTGGTTTTATAAATTGTGTGCACGTTACTTATTTTTTCTTTCATCTTAAATCGATTGTTCTCAATTTTCTTTTGATGAAATAAAATTTTCTTTTCTTATATTACAAAAGAATACCCACCTCCAACGTTGTTTCAAATAATTTTTGGAATCTAACTTTTTGAAAAAAAAAAATTGTGAGATTATATTTTGAAATTAAGGAGCGAATACTTAAATAGTTATGTATAAAAATGTAAGGTATCAAATAATATGAAGTTAAGTTTCATCTACTTGTTCACCCTTAAGATATATGATAGCTAAATTGAGAAATCTTTTTTTTCTACGGTATATTTTTGAGTAAGCTTTACGTACATTTCGAGACTAATCAACACTCAGACTGATGTAAGACCTTAAATAATGAAATTTTACAACATAATTTTATTCGTACTCAAGGCTCTAACTCAATACATTTAATTAAAGGGCATTAAGTCAAATCTAACCGATCAAACCTCCATTAATAAACAAAAAAGTGTTCGACGTTTAAGAAGATGTTCTTTTATAAATAGTTGAATTAGTAAGATGTACAAAAGTAGTTTGGATATCAAATTTTAAAAAAAAAAAAAGACAAAAAAAAGGAAAAAAAAACCTGCAGGACTATGAGTAATTTTATATTATCATATTTCATTAAACGAATATATGCCGAAAAAAGCAAAAGATTACTTTTAATCTATAATATTATAGGATAAAAACATATTACATTGGAAATAAATCATTCTTTGTACATATATTAAGGTATCACTGGAACATTTCATAATTATATTGAACTAAATATATAAATGAAATAAAATGTAATTTTTTATTACATAATAAACAATAATAATTTGATATTCACTATTCAAGCATATAAAATAAATAAATAATATATATATATATATATATATATATATATATATATATATTTCATTTAATTAAGTGTGTCTTAATAAAATCAATTGCAATAAAACTCATTTAATTTTCTAGTGGTTAACAAGTAAAGCTTTTCTTTATGTATAAAACAATACATCTATTAAAAGAATTAAGATTTTATTTGTTGAATAATTTTTTTTTTTTAATTTAATACTGGGGCCGGTATGGATTGTTTGGGATGTAAGCTTGTTTTATTGATAATATAATACTTATCTGATTTCAAGCAGTTAAGGCCCTGTTTGGTGTAAAACTTATTTTTATTATTATTATTTTTTTAATTTTTGGAACAAAGATTATAAAAACTTGTTTGGTTAGTCCTTATGAAAGAAAAAAAAAAAAGAAATTTTTTTGTTAGGTTGCATTTGGAAAACAGTTTTTCAGTGCATCTTTATAATTTGTATTTAAAAAAAAAAAAAAAACAACTTTATGTTTTTTCTGTTTTTCTTTTTCCATTTTCTATGACGCAAGCGCTTTGAAAACAAATTTTCAAAAAGTGACTTTTAAAAAATCGTTTTTCAGATACTGTAACAAAGAGGCCCTTGGCATTTGAGTCTCATTTTGCTTAAAATAATAAATAATTTTATTATTTTTGCTTAAAATAATTTATTCACTATTTTTAAAAGCTGGTAAAAATAATTTAACAATCTCTTTTTGAGAAAATAATTTAATAGTAATATATATATATATATATATATATATATCAACAAGAAAAGTTAGTGTAGGCCGGCAGCTACTTACACACGCGAAACGTCATTTTGTGATGGGTCAGGGAGTTGTAAATTAATTGTCCACGTGGATGCTACCAACACTTGCTCACGTAGCTGCTCTTGTAAGTATCATATGCTCTCGAGATGCACTTAATATAGAACTCAATGCCTCACCACTGCATCCCTCACAAAATAATAATAATAATAATAATAATAACAATTACAAGAATTATAATGAATGAAACATTTCAATTTACGGCTTTATTATATATATATATATATATATGGGCCCTATTTGCTTAACAGTTTCAAAAATTAAAAGTACATTTGATTTAAATGATCTCTGAAAAAAATTGTTCACTTTCTTTTACTAGGAAAACAAGGTGCTTTAATTTTTATTTTTTAAATTATACTTTTAGTGTTATAATAGATAATCAAACACTGATTTAGTATAATAACTTTTTTGATTATTGAGTTTCATTATCTAAAAGTAAAAAAGATATGATTAAAAACAAAATTATGAAAAGAAATAGTTATAAATAATGTCACCACATAAAGATTTTTGGTACGTAATTAAATTTAAAAAGATTATTTTACTAATTGTTAAAGAATTAATTCAAAATCAAAGAATATTAACATTATGATAAAAGACGACATTGAAGAATCAATTCAAAATTAATAATGATAAGAAGTCAAGTACAACATAAGACTATATATATATTATGATTAGAAGTAACAATTTGTGACATGATAGAATAACCCGAGACGAATACTATATGAAGGTAATGGTTATGGGGCAAAACGGATTAAATACAATTAGACATGACTAAATGCGGGTCAATAACAGGTTAATCTCATAAATCCAAAAATGATACGTTTAACATGACTATGGATAAGTTAACAGATAAATTATAAATAAGTTAATATAAAATTAATATATTTATTAATATATTAATAATATAATTTTTATTTTTTAAATATAATTTTTTAAAATATATTTTATTTTAAATATTTTTCATAAATTTTATAAACATGATTATAAATACGGCTACAACACAACCCATTTACGACACGATCATTTATGACACAACCCATTTACGACACGATCCGTTTATAACATGACGACATAAATTGTCACCTTTAATTATGACTATTTTACTTTTTATTTTATTTTTTTCTTACTTAAAGAGAAAAATCAATTTCAGATTAATACAAATTATTAAAAAATTTTATAAGCTTTTACATAACATTTTATAAGCTTTTGCACAGCTGACACGATCATTATAGATCATAAGATATTCTAGAGAGAAAAAAAAATCAACTTTGATTATAAATTATACATATTTTTGGCGACTTGTTAACTAACTGAGGTAAGCGTTCCATTTAAAGCAAATAAAAGAAATAAAACGTATAGTTTGAATTTATATAAATATTTTTTGTTTTGTTTATAACATTTATGTGAGTGTGATAGGGAAAGAAAGACTGAAGAGTTGATTTCTTGAACTAAATTTTGATTAAAAAATACTAATTATAACTTAAAAAATAAGATTGATAATGACTATCCAAATTCAAGCAATAATTGCCAGCTCATTAGATTCTAGAGCGATTAATTCTAATAATAATTAATATTACAGTTAATTATTTCATATAACTCATATATAATTATAAGATTAAGTCAAAATAAGAAAATAATAATAAAATCATGGATGATGCTTTGCACGTGACTGCGACTAAAAAGAGGAAAACTGCATTGAACAAATCTGGTTGGTTAATATTTAATTGAATCTTGATGAAATATAGCAAATCGGTAGATATTACCTTTTTTTTTTAATGTATAATTTAATTATTCAATAATATTAGCAAGAAATGGCTATTATTAAACCTTACTTTGGCCCATCTAGGATGTAACAAAATGTCTCATGGCTATACTCTACGTCTAGCAAACCCTAAGATATGTTATTAGGTCTGTGATCCCTACACTAAAGCTATTCTTTTATTTTATTACTAAGTCAGCGAGTTTATATGTAAGAGCCGGATCGTTTCTTTCTCTTTCAACAGGGTCATAAGTTGCGGCATAGACGGGACAGGGAGTTGCGAGAGAGAGAAAGCCCACGCTTCACTTCGCAAAAAATAGAATATATAAAAAAATAAGAACTTGGGTAATAATTCATTTTTTTCCTTTAAGAAAAAAAAAATGAACTCTCAGTTTTGTTAATTTTCGAAGGTTAATGGTCATTAAGCTAGTAGGTGTTTATTTTGAGCTTACATTAAAAAAAATTGTTTGGTACGTAGAAATAAAATTATAATAATTTTCATATAAATTTTATATAAAATTTTTTGTAATTTTTATTTTTATGCCTAAGATTAATCTCTACCAAATGACCCGTAAATGAGGAAGTAAGACTTGTTATATTTGTAATTCAAAATAATATAGAGTCAATGTGATATTAATTAATATTTGTAATAATTAAATTTCCCTTGGCAATTTAAAATTGTTGGAGATCGAATTACACATGTTGTTAGGAAGATGTTGATGAGAAAATCGAAAAGAATATCTAAATTAATTTTTTTTTATAATTAACAATGTACTTTTTTAGCTAAGTTTTATGAAATTATAATTTAAAAAATTTCCAAAGCCTTGTAGTAAGTACACGTGGAAGAACCTTGGCCATTGCGTGAGATTATTATATATAATAATAAAAAAAAAAAGAGTAATGCCATGTTCTTGGAACCTCCTCGAACTCAGCTTACGTGACAAAACAAATGTTATCAACAGCATTTTCATCCCTGTGCAATGCATGCATCTTCTTCGAGAGATGTGAAGTGGGATCCACAAGAATCCCAGCTGCGTCGCCATGTGATGCAACATATAATATTTATTTCACTGGTTAAAGTTCCCTCCTACCTCCATCTTCTTCCCTCTTTTCGTTTTTGATACCAAGCCTGCTAAAGTCAAGGATTTGCTTTTTTTTTTTTTTTTTTTTTTTGAAATCTTTGATTTCATATATATATATATATATATATATATGTGTGTGTATGTATGTATAAAACTCTTTTATCAATCTTGTAACTAAACTTATAGTAGCTCACTTTTTCTATGTAATGGAAAACACTCCATTAAAACAAAAATGTCTGTTAAGAAGGTTTAAAATAGCAAATTTAGCCTTATTATTATAAAACTTTAAAAACTAGTAAGACTAAAATTCACACCACTATGAATATTATAACATATTATTATTATTATTATTATTATTATTATTATTATTATTATTATTATTATTATTATTAACATGAAGGATATCAAGGTGAACATAAAATCGCCTTGATAAAATTGTTCTGTAATTGATTATGGTTGATCTAATTTTCATGAGTTTTAAGTTACAATTGGTTGTTGTTGTTTTGCATTCGTCACTTTCAATGAAATGGAGAAGAATTGAATCAAGTTTACGTCATCGAATCATTGAAAGAAATTGCCTTTGACAAAAAGAAAATTATTTTTTGTCTAATTCTGTGGAAATTCGTTTGGCCAAGATTATTTCCAAGATTTGATATTATCACCTAGCACAAATTTGGTCATGTCATAAGCTTTTAGGATGATGAAGAACTTGAATCTTCACTTTGAGACAAATGATTTTGTAAATATTATAGAAGAAAAATATTATAATGATCCAACATATATATCAAAATTTATA
>JAJIYU010009166.1:0-17246 GCA_030144865.1 Tinospora cordifolia | reverse complement strand
ATTTCTACCAGTGTTCGTATCAATCACCCTCAAATCGTTTGGACAGCTAAAAATCAGCAAAGGTTCACAGAAGAAAGCTCACACTAAATTGAGTCAAAACAAGGATGTACATGTCACAAGTTAACTCACTCATATTAGGTGGTACAATGACCTATGGGAAATATTGTCACTTACCATGTTATGGGTAGATTTGGTAGGTAAATACGAAAGTCTTAATTAAAATACCCTAAGACGCTATGCTGTTATTTGGTGGTTTAACCTAAAGGAATCAAAGCTACCTAAAACGAGACTATTAAGAGGTATATTAAAAAAGCCTTTAAATGTGTACCCTAGTTGGGATGGAATGACCAAACTAGTGGAATTATATTAATTAGTAATATTTTTATTTTGATTATACTATATGTTGACAATATTGACTTAAGGTTAAAAGAATTGTGGGAAACTTGAGGAGCAACGTATCTGAGGTCGAAATAATACCCCTCTTTTATGCCTTGCATCGAATGAACTTAAATTGGTAAACTCATTTACATGTTGATAACTGACATCTAGGGACATGATAGTGTGTGTTTGTTTGCTCTTGTGATACAAACTGTATGCATTTATTGGGTATCTTTCCTTTGGTGCATGACTAGAATTATGTAGTATATATACATAGATATGATTGATGGGATGAATATCCATGATACCATTTGTGATCTTGATGATGAGCTAGATAGAACGAATGCATGAGATAACAATAATGTCACTATGGATATGTGACTATCATTATGACTTTGGATATAAGAAAAAATGTAAATTAAGATAACAATCTATGTACTGAGGCGATGACCTATTTTAGTTATTGTCAATGGACTCTAGATAGTGTTGGTATAGCACACAGATATTGGTTGACCTTTGGGTACACTCTGTAGACCAGTAGCTTCGCAACCTTTACTTTGATGACTAATATGTACATTTTGGTCACTAAGAATTTGAGATGTGCTAAATATGAAATGATAGAAGGGTTGGATAGGAATTTTTCTCTACTAGAATGAATCTTTGACAAAAACAAATATATTGAATGAAACATTTAATGTTTGAAAGTGTTTATTTGTATGTCTTTCTATCTTTCTTCAATGTTTGGTATACATAGGTTGGAGCAAATCTAGTAGATTCTTTGAGCTCAACCTTCGTCTCTTTGTCACAAGTACTAAAGAATAATAACTCGATGGATGAATTACCTAGTTTATTAATTTATAAGGGTATTTTTGGAACTTTGTCTCTTAAAAAAATTTTATTAATGGGCCCTATGGGCATAGACTTGATCCTTACTAGAATTTTGGTTAATTGTTGATGAATGATTTTTCATTAGGCCATAGATGATCATGAACCTTTGGATAATCATCTAGTTTAAAGTTTGAGGTAGTCAAATGAATAGTTAACGTTATATCATATGATTTATGAGCTCTTGCAACGATATGGAAAAAGAGTGGTTATTAGAAAGAAAAGAATAATGAGAGAAATTTTTTACTATTTTAATAATGATTTTTTTGATAAATGTGTCTTGAAACCAAAACATATTTCCTTCAATTTTATTTCAAAAGAAATTTTTTTATTTATAAACCATTATTTAGAAAAAGAGTTTATTAAAATCAGGGTGCTACAATTGAAGAAACAAACACAAAATCAGTTAATATATATGAACTGATAACAATATTATGCAAACATGCAACGCATACATGATACCTAGAAGTCCAAAGGAGGGTGCTCTTGCCTCCTTGGCCCAAGCCCCATATACGAAAAACCATGACTCTTTTCACTGCGCACTTGTTATGGGATTATATGTGATCAGAGGGGGACGTTGATTGGGGTAAGACCAGTTTTTAGTATATTACCAGCTTTTGTAGTTAGGATGAAGTTGCAAAATGGTATGCTAATGAGAATTACTCAAAAGAAAAGGTTGACCACCCCAAATATGATCCACCCATTGAGCGTTAGGGCTCACCTGTGGGGCAAGATTCATCCTGGGTCGAATGTCACAGATTGCTCTAAGGACAGGTAGTTGAAAACCATATCTAAATATTCAAAATATATAGTTATCATTCCCTTTGGTAGCCTTTTTGGCCTCCGATTCCTCTTTGGCACCACCAACTTTATGGTGTCGAAGAGTTCTAGAAATTGGGCCAAAAGTCTCAAGTTTGCCTTGGATACTAAGGAAGGTTAGTTGTTAGCCAAAAATCCCTCTTCCACATACTCTTCTATCTCCTCGAATTGTTGGAGCTTATCACTATCATCATCATTTAGAGGTTCCTCGGATGAAGGAATGTTGCCTTACATTCTAGGGTTGTAGGGTTGTGGCACCTATAAGCACTACCACCAAAACTAAACAAAAGGTTTTCTACTCCATTTGTAATCGAAATAGAGGTTTTCAACATAAATACAAGGGTAGCAACTCTAACTGTCACACCCGGAGCCCCCAGACCAGAACCCAAGTCCTCCTACATGTGTCACGTGGGGCCCAGTGCATAGACGAGCGCTCCCTTCAGCTTATCTGCTATGCATGCAGGACTTTTCACAATTCTATGGGTCTGATCCGCCGGGAACCAGGGGTCGTCAACCTCTTTTCAACCCACTAAAACCGTTCTCAATTTTCAGAAAATGAGAAAACTTGTCAATCTTGATAAACATCCTACTACGTCTATCGACGAACTTCATAACTCAGAAAAATAATTTCAACCACTTCACCAGATTTTTCTCAGTAATTATGTATAGTAAAAACAAATTTCTACAGCGGAAACCATTAAAATCATCAATCCATATAACAGTGCTCAAATAAAACTAAACATATAAACTTCATTAGCCTCTGAAGGCAACCTTGCAAAATACATCTCAAAACTATGATAAAAAATAGGCTGACAGAGCCAAAGTCCCAACAACATTTGAAAATGAACAATAGTCTCAAAAAGAAATATTTGGCCACATAGCCTGTTCAAAATATATACATGATTTGTGAAAGTTTAAACCAAAACAAAAATAACTAGTCCCACAGCGACCTCACAGCGAGACCACCAACAAACCTTAAATCGACGGTCAACTAGGGTACTTCACCTCTGCAAGTACCTGTAAAAGAAAATAGGGTGAGCTCGAGAGCCCAGTGGATCATTTCTACACATCACTAGCATTATATACCAGAAATCCAAAACATGCACACACTTTCATTACATTAATCGTTTCAAACAGTTATTTGTTTTGTCGTATTCTAAGACCGAAAGAGCTATACTCCCGGTGTCCCTCTGTGACAAGAAATCGATCCTAGCCGGTACCGCCTCGAGCCACGATACCGTTCACGATCTGTTACGTCGTCCAAGAATAGGCGCAATGGTGTACGACCAATGCTCACCCGTCCGAGGAAACTCTCAGCCCTCGCAAGAGGCTTCATTAAGAACACTAACGATGGGATCTGGAAGATGTCGTGCGACAAAGATGGCCACGTCCACTAGTCGTTGACAGATGCCACCATCGCCCCCGTACATTGATTTATTAAATCTTAATTTAATATTCTTTAATTTCAATAAATTTCATTCCAAACCCAATCATCAATCAAGGTATCTAAATCATGTAGTAATTTACATAAATAACCAGACATTATGCCGCATATTCAAGCAAATACTGAAAGCATGTAACCAATCATTCTGTTCAATCATCAATCAAGGCATCCAAACATAATACACACCCTAGCATGCATCTAACATCCTAGGCTACTCAAACATCATGCCTTGAACTTCAAGCCTACATAATACTAGTGAGCAAGAGAATCCCGCCCACCTGATAACAAAGAACGACCCTTGCGCCTACTCGCGAGGATCACGCTCGAAATCCACAGTCTGAAATGGTTAAACCTCGTCATTCAGTCCAAATTCATCAAAAATCCCCCTTCAACAATAATACAGAAAATCCAAATTTTCCATTTTTCCACACAAAAATGCAAAATTATAGTCAACACGTTCCAAATTAAGAATAGAACACATTTGAAACTGACTTCAACGTCAAAAGAGGAATAGGTTAGGTTTTATTACCTATCAAGAGATTTACACCTTCAGAAACCCTCCAGATAGGTGAATTTCCTCTGAATCCGTCTAAAACTGTAATTGAACAGTTAAAACTTTCGAAATTCAGTTCTAAATCGATAAACTATCAGTTTAGAAGGAAGATCCGAGCTTATAGGGTTCCAGATCATTTTATACATCAAAACCCTAACTTTTGATACAGAATTTGAATGAATCGATAAAGCTAAAACTCAAATGATTAAGAGGTTCAGATTCCTACCTTAGACTTTTAGCTCCTCCTTGAATCAGCTCTGGATCGTCTCTCTGAAACTTCGGATCGATTCGGAAAGCTCTGTGCGTGAAATGATGAGTCAAGAGCTTTAATCTGTTTAAATTTCGCGCAATGACCGCAGTCGGCACTTTACGGACCGCGGTCACGCCTGTGACCTAGGTTTTTCCCTGAAATTTTCACTGAGGACCACGGTCGGCCTTTAGTGACCGCGGTCACCAGTGTGACATCTCGTTTTTCCAATGTTTTCTAGTGTTTTTCCCATTATCAAACATCCTAATTTATTTTATTTTCATACCATACTATATATTCATCATTTAAAACATGTTTTCACACATTTTTATATTTATTTCATAGTTTTTTTAAAAAATTTATTTCTGATTTGTGTGCGTTTGAAAACTTTGGGGTATTACACTAACATGGGGACCCTTATCACTTCAACATCGTTAGACAAGCTAATGAATCTATCATCAAGTTGATAAACTCGTCTACTATCTATTAAGGGAGTAGGTTTAGTGATTTCTATGCTATCCTAGCTTGCAAGCCATCCTTCTTAACTGTCCACAAAGAAGACTCTAAAAAGATTACTTGTGTCCTATGTCTATGCTCTTCGATAAATTCCTCTCTAGATTTGGACAATTCGTTCTTTATCCATGCATATGTGAACCCACATCAATCCATGATAAAAATGAAGAAGGATATACATGGAAAGTGTAAATGCACCTACATCTAAGCAAAATTGCAAAAAAAAAAAAAGGTTATCAAGTGAGAAAGATTTCCTAAGTTAAAATGAGTGCTCAAACAAAGAAAAAAGTCAAAGAGGAAGATTTCAAGCATAAAGAGATGGGAGAAGAAAAAGTCCAAACACTCTAAAGAAACCTTTGGAAGATGCATGCAAATGACTGGAGTGAGGTTAACATTATATAGAAAATTCTTTGAAATTATGTTTATCTAGTAAACTTGCTCAAATCTTGAGGTTCATAATTAATGGTATTGATTAAGGGGTTTTAGAGTCGTAAAAGCTCCATTGACCTTGCTAAAAACATGCTGCCACATTAATGATGCATCATGAGTACACTACAAAATGTTGTAGACAACCATTATTGTAGAAGCTCGAGGTACACAAATTTTTCAAAAATCATAACAAATAGGCATTAATATCTCTAATCTTCATAAGATTATTAGAGTTTGAAATGTTGTATCCCTTTCTTGAAGTTAGAGTAAAGGAGTCCAAGCAAAGTCACTTTCTAAACTTGAAAGACCATGAAGGCTAGGGGAACATGAATCCGAGTACACATTGTCGAACACAAGTTCAAGCACACATCATCAAAGAACATAATTTCTATCACATGTCTTCATTGGGAACAAAAGATTTTGTGCTCATCCTTAGCTTGTCCTGTTCATCTCTACCACAGTTAAGCCAATCTCATAAGCAATATGTTAACCACAGAACCTGGAATTTGTAAGTGGTCAAGATACTAGAACTTGCCAAATTCAAACAAGATATAACTACTCCAAGATTGATGTTATCTTATGAAGATTGTTTTCTTTTGTAAGGAAATGCACAACTTTGGAATTCTATAATAATTAACAACTATCTATATGTATTATTATTGAATCTAGCAATTAGGCGCTTGCCCCACTTATAAATCCTCATGTAATTGTTAAGGCAAAGGCATCTAAGTCATTCTCTATGTAAAGACTTTTCAACAAGAGTAGAAAGGATTTTATGTTTTCTTTTTCACTCAAATATGATGTGACTCTTGTTTCTGTTCCTTGAATTTATTTATTGTTATTCACAATTTTCCTCAATATCAACTATGTTAGTTCTAGAGTCACGTTAGTGCATACCAGATAGTGATGAATAATCGAAATTAAGTGCGACAAAATAATTCAAAGCAAGGTAAAGAGCATGAGGTACATAATTGTTCATGAAGTTCAGCCAATACTTACGTTTGTAGAACTTCGCCTAGATAAAGAATTTCACTAAAAACAAACCATACAACTATTGCACTGATGCTACACTTTGCAACCAAGTTCTTCATACAACTGTTGTAACTAAAATAATGCAGTGACTGAAACATTGATACCATACTTTACAACCGAGTTCTTCATGGAAAGAAGACAAATATCGTACAACTTTGTGAAACTAAGACAATCACCTTCGTTTCTGAGATTGACGGTGGATTTTCATAATCCTGATCAACCATTGGTGACCACTCGAATGTGTCATGCTGAATTTGGATGAACACTCTCAAATCTACCCTCTTCAACCTCACTTTTATACTATAAGTAAAATACTTGTATTATAATGAAAGCTCAAACATATAGTACATAGGTCACTTGATAGTATGCAGTATGTTTTTGTCTGTAATTCTTAAAACACTAGAGCTCCTTTGTATTTATAGACAATTGAACATGAACTTTCCTTTGGAACAAGATCATTTTGGGTTGACCATGAGACACAGTTATGAAATAGTTGACAATAGGAATAGAAAGCCATATCTTCAAGGTTATAGTACAAAATCAAAATCTTTTGAAAGGTTCATTTATTCTAAACTAATAAGTTGCGGGAGAATGATGAGAATAATTTACTGCATGCAAAATAGGCATGTCTTTTGATATTTAGAAGCTTGTCAAAAAAGAAGTGGAAAGGATCTTTTCATATAATCTGTAGAAGGATCATTCCATAAAGATCTTAATGAGGAAAAAGGAATGATTTTCCTTTTTATGAAATATGAGAAGGAAATATTATTTCACCACAGATATAACAATCATATTGTTAATATGAAAACATCTAGGAATGATTTGGATTCTAAAATTTGGATTTCAAAAACTTTCTTAAATTATGAGCTTTTTGGATTCTCAATAATCTTTTCTATCTTTTTCAAACTTAGAGACTAATATATCAAAGATTATTGAACTATTTCCAAACACATAGGCATATAATATGTAATTATGTATGCACGATCAACATGCACGGTCAACAGTAAACATGCCAAATCAAAATGCACATCATGTGTGATGTGGCATTTTCCAATAACATCCTCCTTTGATTTTTTGGTGCAAAACAAGATAGTGTGTGATATGATATGTGACACAGTGTACACAACACATTCAAAGTATACAGCAAGAACAAACAAAATGTAACAAGACATGTTCATTGATCATTCTTTGTGTAACCCAAGAAATTGTCAGAATAGAAATAGTTCAACCACACTATGGGTAAGAGCATAAAATTCCAAGGTTAACAAAAAAACAAAAAATTGGTCATAAGTATGCTAACACACACACTGCACCAACACACACGCACACACACACATACACAGTGCACCTACAAACACACGCTACACACAATAAGGTCTCCTTCTTTTTTCACCACATGATTTCAAGGTGCGATTCCCCCTTTAAGTTGATGTAATAAGGGTTAAAGACATATTCAATAAGGGCATATCTAATGAAAATTGATATCTTCAAATAGTCAAAAACCATACATGCACACATTCTCCCCCTTTTTGCACTTAACAATCTCAATTGTGGAAAATCCTATTTATCCTTAATGTCAACCTTATAAGGGCTAAAAGTTCTTTTTGGAACTTTTAAAACTTCCTTGAATAATAGCATAGTCAAAATTTGGTAGATAAAGAAATTCATTAACAATTGATGGAGAAAACTTAAGGACTTTACCTTAAACATGGATGACTTGATACCATAGAGAAGAGAAGAGTTTAATGTAAGAATCAAGATTAGCATAGAACTCTTTGATAAGAGAAGAACAATGAGAATGATTTTCGTAATTTCTTTGCAACGAAGAGAGATGTTAAACCTATTTTGGTGAAGTAAGTCATATGAACGGTTATCTCTATAAGAAGTTTCCTGGTTGTCGTTGCTTTTCCAGAGGGCTTGTTTTCCTAAGTTGTAAAAGAGGAAGTTTCACAGTTGTGGCTTTAATCTTAGGCACTTTAATAGAATCATCCCTTTTCTTTAAAGTTATTCAAGAACAGGGGCCATCCTTTTTTCTTCCTTCGTCAACTAGCAAAAACCTTAGGATTGGTCACTAGAACCACTATTACATCTTCTATTGCCACTGTGGGTGACATAGTCCCACAAGTAGATACAACATCAGAATGGGGGTCTAATCTGTGTTGTTGTGTTGGGTCATACAATCTGATACTCTCAGGGGCTAAGATTGAAACTTGGGTGAACTCTAAAATAGTTTCTAAAGTAGATTTAGTCATAAAGCATAGGAGATGCAAAGAACAACACCTAAATGGACAAAAGATTACTCTCCAAAATTGAAAGATTGTTCCCTTTCTTCCTCCTTAATCCTCATTTCTACACATTCCTTTATAGTAGAGAACCTAAAGATGTATCTTCATTAGACAAAATCGATAGAATAAGTTCCTTCTTTCCTAATGATTGGCTTTCACTTGGATGTATAATAGACTAGAGAGCCAAGGATTTAACCTTAGATGATTTAGAAATATTTGTTCCCACCTCTTGTGGATACCTTATAATAGACTAGGAAGCTTTGCTAAGCCTCTTTGAGTTGATACCATGGTTTCCCCTCAACTCAACAAAAATACAATCATGCCCTTTAGTGCATGTTGGACAAATACTACATATAAAAAAAAACACACACACACAAATACATTTCAAACTACAACAAATATATATTTGTATACATAATTTTCTTTTGAATATTCTAACATAGTTTGCAAGGGTTATGCATGATATTAATGAAACCATGAGTTGTTGCTATTCCATAGGGATTGCCACCAATCAACTCTTCCATTAACCCTTATATTCACATATTATGTGAGAGGATTATTAAACCAATAAGAAAGATAGTAGGAATAGTATTCACACTATAGTTACTATAAATTCTTAATAAGGATCTCACTACCCCTCAACCAATTGGACCCATTAAGCAACTTTCGAGATATATGAATCTCCCCATAAATGCTAACATGGACATTGAACAATACAAAATAGTACGGGAAATGTTGAAAAATACTTGGTGTCAAATACTTCTATCTTATGGATCCTACGAATGTTGAATTTCTTTTGAGAGTCCTTGGAAATATCTAGAGGTAGCATGTATTGTAAACTTTTCATGCTAAAGAGCAGGATAGTACTCAAGAAATTAGTGATCTCAAAAGCTAGCTCAAATGCCTTTGGTGTCACTATACAGTCTTTGTTGCGACAGTGAGTGGTACAACAAGAAGTTCGTGTTTAGAACTAGAAACAAGGGAAGAAATTCTATTTAAGGGAGCCTGAAGCATTGATACATATAGAGATGACATCAAGAGATTGTTGATGATCATATGATACTTTCCAAGATAGGTATTAAAAGGACATGAGAGAAAAAAAGGAGTTGCGTACAACACAAAAGAGAGTGGAATGCATATATGAGTAGATATTGTATGCAAGCAGTGTATATCTAAAACATGTTAAAAAAAAAAAAACAGTTATGGTCTTTAATATTCTCCCTGCAAATGCATAATAATCATCTACCCTACAAACATGTTATCCTTAAATATATATATATATAAATGTATATTCATTTATTTATTTATTTTACTAAATAAATATACGTGTGTGTGTGTATATATGTATGTGTGTATATTTATATAATTATTGACCATTTCCTTGCCCACATACCTAAAACTAATCTTGTACGGAAACTTTGGCCTTTTTGGATCTTCCAGATGACTTGTAGTAGAAGAAGTATGTAATGTCCCTTAATCTTTGCTCTTAACAATCATTCGTTATATTGGATAATTATTGTGTACTTGGGAAGGGGCTTCATGAATTTTAGCAGCCTTTCCATTTTTTCCATAATCAAATGAAACATGGTTATCTTCACAAGGTGTACTCTACTCGATCATATGTTGTGAACACTTTTTATCTAAGTGTCAACTATTTCTAATGCCCACTGTTAAAACATTGTCTGAAATAGTGGTTGTACAATCTAATTTTTGAGCCAATTTATGTACATATTGCAGAAGTAGCAAGTGGGGTGCCCATACGTTGATTTCATCTCCTTGAGTTGTTGGTTGTTCTTGGGGACTGCATGAAAATTATATTTCCTCTTTTAATGCACGTAACTCGAACCAAATTGATCACCCACAATTTTCCCACACTAAAATGATATATATGGATGATGAAATACAACTAAAATGAGGTTATTTTAAAAGTAATCTCAAGGAATCCTAGAGAAACTTAATCCCATCTCATCAAAAGTCCTAAAACTATCCAAACACTAGAAACTAATGCCCATCTATAAAAAAGTAAAGTCTTCATTCGTTTTCTTCACTCTCCATTCGAATTCTACTTTCTCCTTCTCTCCCTAGTTGTTCCACAAGAGAAAATAGGAGAAAAACATCAAAAATTAGGAGATTTCAAGCCATAGGCTCCAGTGGAAGGTAATATGTTGTTCTAAGACTTTAATCTATGTTTTTTTTCCTTACCTTCTTGAGAATGAGTTTTCTAAAAATCCATGGGTTTTTCTACCATTAAAACAGAGCCTGGATTGCTCCAAAAGGATCCAAGGAACCATTGTTACAACATAACTCTGCAATGAGTTATTCCAAGTGATTCACGAAGGTATAACATTTTCACCCTATCCTAGTACCTAACTCTTGTATTCTAACATTAAATTGAAGATATTAGGGTGTTAAGTTCATGGAAAAAGAAGAGAAGGAAGAAAAACATCACGTTTGCATGATTGCAAACTGGTTACAACGGTAATTTACATTGCTACCGCAGTAATACGTCTATTTCCAGTCTCGTATACAATGAATTATATTTTGGTTATCGCGGTAATGCCATTCATTACCGTGGTAATGTGACCTTTTTGGGCTTGTTCAATCTGGTTACCGTGATACTATAACTTTCTCTTTTAAGTCCATTTTGGTTACCACGGTAACCCAATAGACTACTACGGTAATGCATTAGATCTTGCCCTTGGTGTCTTATTTATGCTTCTGGTTATTACAATACTCATTTTCTCCACTATAGTATACAGAGTTAAATCAACCCTTTGACCTTTCTAATAGGTATTCTCGATACATTATAGACTATATATTTTTGGTAAAGGGTTGTTAAATCATGTCTTCAAATGTTATAGAACACTTTGATCCCTAAGACTAATAGTTTAAATCTTTTAAGGTTGAAGGCGAGACAAGTTGGAATCACAACATAAAGAGCTAAGGGAATCAACGATTGAGGTAAAGATGATTACCCTACTCTTACGCATTATTTTAGTTTTAAATATAGAGCATGATTATTCTTTTATTTGATTTCTTGTCTAGAAACATGTTAGGGTGTTATGATTGATTGATTTCATGCATGATTGTCTGATTACATAAATCTCATACTTAGAAGCATGCTAGAATGTGATTACCATCATGTTGGATGGATTGCATGTACGTTCTATTATTGATAGCATGTTGTATGACTAAGTATGCAATGTTGTCTCGAAATATGTTGTATGCACTATATGTTGGATAACATGACTTGTGTGGTCATATGCATGATTAATGGTTTTCAAAATATTTTATATGTTCATATCTTGGAATTCTAATGTTGTTGAGCATGCTAGTGGTCTAACTTAACAAAGATGATTAAGAATTCTAACCACATATTGGGGCGATGATACTACTGTCATGGTTGGTGATTTACTGTCATCGTGGGTGTCCTCAACCTAGTTTGCATGTTGGGACTACTATCATGGTCGGTGATGGTGGTAAGGTTACTATCATGGTCAATGATAATGATAAGATAAGAATGAGAGTCTTAATGGACTTCATTTCCAAGTTAGGGTCCTGAATATGTAACCAACCCTTGGGTGTTGCCTCTTGATGATATCCCATACCAATCAAGGAATACTAAGGATTGGTTTTTTGGTTTTAACGATAATTGTAAACAATCTAATGTTTGAATCGCCTAACGCTTGAGAAATGTGTGCATGTTTTGTATTTTGACAGGAATAATGCTTAAGATTTATTGTGTATGATCCACTAGGCTCTTAATCCAATCCCACTCATTTTTTTTTAGGTAAGCATTAAAGATACTGGCACCAACAAGTATTATGGAGTATCTTTATTAGTAGCAGAAGTGGTATGCTTCAAAGTTGAGGATGTCATAGGAATAGAAGTATATTTTCAATTTTCTAGTTTGTAGGGCACGTGACCTACTGCAAATTTGTTCATTTAGTTTGGTTTATTAGTTGGAGCTTGACCATTGGGCCAGATATCAGTTATTTTAAAACATTGGTCAAGGGTCACTGTTAGCTATCAATTTTGATGACATATATGTATACGTACCTATATAATCAACTTTTGTATTATTTTAGATGAAAAAATTATGATATGAGGGATCCCTTGAGGCAACAGATGATTTGTTCTCACTCGTTGAACATCCTGGAGAAAATTATACTAGCTCAAAGGTTGTGTTGTTAATGGAGTGTGTTTTCGTTGCAAGAATCAAGATGAAAAGTTAAAAACTCAAAATAGTGTTGTGTCAGCTCCCCATAGTCATCTAGGTGAGACAGTTGATTTCCTAATTTAGTTATGTCACAAGCATAAACTCATTATTTGCTATCATTTAATGAATTAGTTGTCACAAGTCATAGCCACATTATGTTGCCTGACAACTTTGCTTTTGAAAGCACTGTTAAGCATTAAGTAATTATGCTAAATGCACGTTTTTCTTTTCCTCATTTTCTTGTAGAGGTAATATTACTATCTTCACTTTTTAAGTTGAATTTGGAGAGCTGAAAGTTGGAATATATAATTGTAAAAATTGTTTTGCTTTCCTCTTTTTGAGAATTATTTTATTCTTATGACTTGTATCATTTATCATTTTTCTTGAGAATAATAGACAACTATTACATGAAAACCAAATACAGCTGCTACAGTAATTTAGCATGAGATGTTGTAATACCTCGAATGTTTAAAATGCATACAAATCGAAAATGAATTTTAAAAAATTATGAAATAAGTGTAAAATGTTTGAAAACATGTTTTAAATGTTTATTATATGGTATTTTATGAAAATAAAATAAATTGGAATGTCGAATAGTTGGGAAAAACTCGAAAAAACATTAAAAAAAGTCACACTAGTGATCGCGGTCACTGAAGTGCCGACTGCAGTCATTGCGTGATATTTAAAAATTTTTCAGCTCTGATTTCGTCATTTCACTCACAAATTTACCAAATCCTCCCAAAGCTTCAGAGAGACAATCTAGAGCTGATTCAAGGAGGATCTAAAGGTTTGAGGTAGGAATCTTAACCTCTCAATCATTTCAGTTCAAGAATTGTGTATTCATTTAAATCAATTATGCAAATTCAGTCTCAAAAAGTAAGAATTTGAGAGTTCTTGACACATAAAGCAATCTGAAACTAAGTAAGCTCGGATCTTCCTTCTAAACTAAGAGTTTATCGATTTAGAACTAAATTATGAAATTTTTAACTATTCATTTGCAGTTTTAGACAGATTCAAAGGAATTTCACCTATTTGGAAAGTTTCTGGAGGTGCAATTCCTTGGATAGGTAATAAAACTCGATCCACTCATCCTTTGAAGAAGTGGTCAGTTTTAAATATATTTAATTCTTAGTTTGGAACGTGTTGACTGTAATTTCACACCTTAATTTGGTAAAAAGAGAAATCTAAATTTTTAACCCTTTTGATAAAAGTTGAAAATTTATGATGAAATTGGAATAAAGATACTATTGTAGTAAGGGGGTTTGGTGATGCGGAGGAAATTATGGAAATTATATTTTCAAATTTTAGACTTTGAGCATTGATCTTCGTGAGTAGATGCAAGGGTCATTCTACATTATCAGGTGGGTAGGATTCTCTTGCTCACTGGTATTATGTAGACTTTAAGTTCAAGACATGGTGTTTGTGTAACCTAGGATGTTAGATGCATGCTAGGTTGAATATGTTATTGTTTACTTTGATTGTTAATTGAGCATAATGTTCGGTTGCATGCTTTATCATTATTTGAATGAGTATTACGCATGATTGCTAGGATAGTTTCATTATCGGCATTGTGTTATTATTCATGAGTATCACATGATGATATAGAGTGGAATGAAATCTATTGAAACCTAAAGAAGATTAAATTAAGACTTAAAATTTCATGTACTGGGGCAATGGTGGCATCTGTTGACAACTTGTGGATGTGATCATATTTGCCTCACGACATCTTTCGGATCCCATCGTCGATGTTCTTAATGGAGCTACCTGGGACGGCTGAGGGTTCCTCTGACAAGTGAGCAATGGTTGTACACCATTGCACCTATTCCTGGATGTGTATCAGGGTTGGAAACGGTAGGGTGGGTCGAAACGTTACTGGCGATGACCAATTTCTTGACACTGAGGGACACTGAGAGAATATCTCTTTCAATCTTAGAGTGCAACAAAACAAATGAATGCTGGAAACAATTAATGTAATAAATGTGTGCATTTTTTGAATTTTTGTTTATATAATGCTAGTAACGTGTAGGGATGATCCACTGGGCTTTCGAGCTCACCCCACTTTCTTTTTTAGGTACTCGCAAAGGTGGAGTACACTGATGACTGGAGGATGTAGGGTAGCCTCACTGGGAGGTTACCATAGGACTTTGGTTTATTTTGATGTTGAAATTATTTTAAATAGCAATTGTATTTTGTGAGAGGCATGTTGCCCATTTTACTGTATATTTGTGATATAAATTTTGAAATACTATATTTGTTTCAAATTATGAATTTTCGATAAGTTTTTGAAGAAATGTTTCAGCTGCAAATGAAGTGAATATTTTTCTTGGTGTACTTGAATTGTACAACATTGGCTGTGTATTTTGATATTTGATTCTGTTACGGTATCTTGATTTATTGTAAATAATTTTTGTGAAAACCCAATGACGTATTTTGATATAATTTACTTTTAGTTGAACAGGTGTATGAAATGGTTTTCTTATTTTACTCCACCAAGATTAGTGGAAAGGATGGACAAGGATTTTATGGATTGAGGAAAAGTTAGTGATTATCGCAGTCTCCAGCGTCCGAGGATTGATGTTATTTATCCCGCCCGCACAGCATAGTAGTCGAAGGGGAGCGCGAGTCTCAACACTGGGCCCGACGTGACACCTGGCGGTGGATGGCTCCCGGAGCAGGGGCCAAGGTGTCACAGAGTGGTATTAGAGCTCAATTAGTAGCTCGCTAGGAAATGGGTGCAGTCTAAAGCAATGTTTTGGATTTTTTTTTTTTGCATTGAAATGGTCATTGGATTTGGTTTTCACTGGAAATGAATTTGTACTCAATTTGAATTTTTGAAAAGTGAAATGAGTGGAGGTCACCTACTAGTGACTAGATGATTAGGTGGCTAGAAGTCTAGAAAAGACTTGGGTGATACCAACGTGCTTGAGTTACCAGTCGCAGGTGGACAGAAGTACGGGTAGTAATCCTATAGGTGGAAGCTTTGCTCCCTATGAGTGTTGTGCTACTTAGGAATTGTCCAGGACTTGGGATCGATGGTAGCACATTAAAAAAGAAAATTTGCTAAGTATTGAAACCCTAGGTTTAGGTAAAGACCGGGTGTGCTAGAAGGCACAGTCGATAATTAATTAAAAACTTTTAGGACATAAGTTAGAAACTTATAATGTGAAAACGTATACTTAATTGGTCATGACACGGCTCAGGAGGATCCTATATCGCAGATCTCTTTGTAATACTATTGTGAGAAATCTTAGTTCTGGCAGAGCTTACAAAAGGAATTGGGAACCAGACTCACCATGAGTACAACATTTCAGCCACAGACAAATGGCTAGTTAGAGAGGGTCATACAAGTACTTAAGGATATGCTGAGAGCATGTGTCATGGATTTCAATGGAAATTGGAGCAAGCATCTACAGTTAGCTGAGTTCGCATATAATAATAGTTATCAGGCAAGCATTAGGATGGCTCCATATGAGGTGCTCTATGGCAGACCCTATAGATCACCATCTTGTTGGGCAGATTTAGAAGACCAAGTACTCAATAGACCCGAGTTGATTCAGGAGATGAACTTACAAGTTAAGCAAATCTATAAGAGGCTAGCTGTAGCACAGAGCAGACAAAAAAGTTATGTTGATAGGAGGAGAAAACCCCTAGAGTTCCAACCAGGTGATTGAGTGTTCCTAAAGATCAGCTCACAGAAGGGGGTTAGATGGTTTGGAGTTAAGGGAAAGCTAGCATCTAGATTTATTGATCCATTTGAGATTCTTGGACAGGTCGGTGCATGCGCATATGAGTTGGATTTGCTGAATAGAATGTCCTCAATCCATAATGTGTTCCATGTTTCGATGCTGCAGAAGTACGAGCCAGATCCTTCATATGTTATACACTGGGAGGATGTCGTACTTCAGGATAATGCTACTTATGAGGGGCCAGCTGTTAGAATACTTGATTGTAAGGTGTAGAGTCTCAAGTCTAAGGATAGACCCCTCGTCAAGGTCCTGTGGAGGCATCATAACTTAGAGGTGGCAACCTGGGAGTTAGAGAGTGAGATGCAGAGAAAGTACCCAAATCTCTTCGCCAGGCACGATTGATCAAACGCATTATGCAGGTATTTTATTTTTAAATTTTAAGGATAAAATTTCTTTTAAGCAGGGTAGATTGTAATATCCCAAATTTTTTAAATGTGTACACATTGATAATGAATTTTAAAAATTTTTGAAATAAATGTAAAAATTGTTTGAAAACATGTTTTAAATGTTTATTATTTGGTATTTTATGAATATAAAATAAATTAGAATGTCAGATAGTTGGGAAAAACTCAGAAAAATGTTGGAAAAAAAATCACATTAGTGACTGCAGTCACTGTAGTGCTGACCACAGTCATCGGAGGAAAATGAAGAAAAAAAGAGGTCACATTGCTAACTGTGGTCACTGAAGTGTCGACC
>JAJIYU010009165.1:0-17248 GCA_030144865.1 Tinospora cordifolia | reverse complement strand
TACTTATAAGTTTATCATTTATATATAATAAAAATATTTTAAAAACTTATTTCATTTATTTTTAAAAGCATTTATAATTAAAAAAGAAGAATAAGTAAGATTGAGTTGGGTTGGTTTCGTTCGGGTTTTTAAGTATTGAACCTGCAACCCAACCCAAATCCTTTGGGTTAGGCATTTTAAAATCCAACCCAACCCAAATAACTAATGCAACCCAACCCAAACCAACCCAAATGGTTTGGGTTGGGCAGGTTGATGAACACCCCTATATAAAAAAAATCTTTAAACTTTTCTAACTTAGAAAATTTTCACAATGTTTTTTTGAAAATTCTCAAACTTCTTCAAATTAATTCCTCTTTCTTTCTTTTTTTTTTGTTTTAGTTTTGAAACAGGAAAAAAAAAACTTTTTAAAGGTCAAAGTTTAGAGTGAAGTTGACGTTTTGAATGTTGCCACCTACACTACTAAGGATAAAAAACAAAAAGTAACTTTTGAAGGACAAACATGTGAGATCCTTGTGACCACCGTGTATAGATAACCTCAACAAAATTGCTCCTTAAATAGAGGTTGTGTGTACTCCTGATTCTCCTTGCATAGACAACACCAAGAAGGACACAAAGCCAAATTAAGAAATCTTTTTTTGAAGATTCACAACATAATTAATTTTGTGCAACCCAACCGGCCATTAGGGTCCTGACTTTGAGAGGAATTTGTGTCTTCCATCTGAAGGAAGAGTGAGGAAAGGCATCATTGTAAGAGTGAAGATAATGTATGAAAGGACTTTCAGGTGAAGATACTGGATAAATCATTTAACCAAAAAAACGATCTTGTGAATGAGAGAACTGGGTAGCAGCATGACAATTAATTAGTAGATTCACATTCTCAAGAGCATTACCAGGAAAATTTCTCGTGAAGTGTTGGTTCCAAGTCCATGTTTCCCCAATGAACATAATTGGACCATTGCTGAATGTAGCAATTGCAGCATTAAGAAGTGATGAAAGGTGGAATAATTTGGGAAATCACAAACATAATGGAGATGGGGAACATTACACATCTTCCCAACATTTGATGGATCACTCATTCCCAAATTTTGCTTGAGGGTTGAACATGGGGTAAAGTGATTGATAAATTTCCTAGAGGACTTGAAGATGGCCTTGCAGCATACACTAGCATTCTTGAGCTTTTCATGGAGCTCATGTGATCAATTTTCAATGAAGAACCTCTTGAGCCATTTTGTCAGCTAATGCTCTGTTCCTTTGTGAGAAATTAACAAGATTTAGACCTTTGTGTTGAAAATCCATTCCTTATTCCATTTGAACCATATTAGTTGTTTTCACTTCTTCCTCAGAAAGACGTCATTTTCTTTTCAATGAAAGTAGACACTTGTCTAGGCATTTGAAAAACGAGCATGAAATAAGTTGATATGGCATTAAGAAATGACTTGAATAAAATGAATGGGCACCCTCGAAGTTATAACTCTTCTTATACTCATCAATGCAACAAAGTATACTTTGATGACCAGTAAACATGAAGCCATGGAGGTTGGGCTACGATCAAGTGGCATACTAAGATAGTTGTAAGGCTAGATTCCAATTGAGACACCAAGAAGATGATTAGTAAATGTAATCTCAAACTGTTGAGATATTGATGCTAACCAATTGACACTTACATAGATTCACATTGAGACCAAAGATAAAGCATAAGCACTTAAGTTATTTCATTGCAACATCCAAACAATCACCATTATTGTTGATGAAGAACAAAAATCATCAAAAAAATAGATGTTTTGAAACTTCAATATGGTCCTTCCCAACCTTGAAGCTTTTGAGAATACATGTTTCCTTTGCTTTGGCTATTAGAGCATTGAGGACATCGATCAATAGAAGATAGAGAAATGGGTAAGGGGGTCCTCCTGCCTTAGACGATGAAAGCCATTAAATTTATCCCTAGGCCTGCTATCAGCAAAAAGGGAGTTGGGGATTGAAGATAAGCAATTTTTAATTATTTTTCTCCATCGAAGGCCTAAACCTTTCGTCTTCAATACAAAATTCAAGAAGCTCCCTTTGACGAAATTGTAAGCTTTTGTAAAGCTCACCACGAGGAAATCCTAAGCCTTTTTGAATTTCAATTATCTCATTTGTGAGAAGCATAGCATCAATATTGTTTCTCCCTTTGACAAATACCAACAGAGTTTGCACCAATATGTAAGAAACAACATTCTCGAGTTTGTTGGCACAAACTTTGGCAATTATCTTATATTAGCTGGTCATTAACTTGATTGGTTGAAGTTTGCCTGGTAACAACGTTTTTTGTCTTTCGAATGAGACTCATATAAATTTCATTGGTGTTCTTGTTGATGATCCCATCAATGAAAGATTCTCCATCACCTTAAACAAATCATTTCTAAGGATATCCCAATACTTCTGGTAGAATAACAACGTGAATCAATCTAGGCCAGGTCTTTTTACCCATGACAACTAAAGACCACATTTTTACCTCATCCAAAGAGAAGGTAGACTTCAAACACTAAACTTGGCTAGGGAGAACTGGCTGCCTTTCAATTCCTTCAAGACCCAAACATCACTATTCCCATCAAAATAAACTTTTGAAAAATGTTCAATAGCCGGCGAGGAAATTAATTTCAGCCTTCTAAAATTGCTCAATACTGTCTTCCAATCTGATCATCATATTCTTGGCTTTCTAAACACCAAGTACCAGATGAAAGACTTAAATTTTTTTTTTCCCCTTCCTTAACCCATTGGAGACCAGCTGCTTTTTGATGATCAACTTGATCAACTTTGCAATCAGTATCTTGAATATGCTGCAGCAAATTCAATTTATTTTGCCTCAGATCTTCTTGGTTCCTAGAACTGGTGGCCATACACATTTGAGCATATAATTCTTGCAAGTGAAAGGAGGACATTGCAGTTGGCAAATTGGACATTGCAGTTGGCAAATTGCCTATTTCAAATGTTCATGTTAACACTTAGCAGCTTCAATTTTTGCATAAACCTGCTCACAGTAGAGGCATTGGAGTGGTCCACAACTATTTTAATAGATAGTCAAGGAGAGGTAGGACATCCAAACATGTTTGGACTTGAAGAAGGCAGGTTTCCTATCTCCAAAAATGGTATTTAGAGAGATTGAACGTTGACTTGTGGGTAGGCATGCTTCAACACATTGGCTCTACATACGGAAGTGGGACTCCCATCCAATAGAGAACAAGAAGAGGTTCATTCTAGGCAACGAAGCAAACTTCTAATTTTATAAGTCCATGTGTAATGCAGAGAATGCAACTGTGGGTCTCAAAGCTGGAGCTCATTAATGAGATCATGAAGCTCTGTCACACTTGAAGAGATTGAGTCATGTTGTCAAGGCAGGGAGACAAGCCTAGACAATAAGCCTTCATAAGGCGACGTGGGGCCTAGGTAAGGACGAGGCGGGTGTAAGATGAAGCATAAAAAATTGTTCAGAGGGTCATGAATAATTGTTTATTTATTTATTGGTTCCTCGCTCTCTCTATGTATATTAAAATACATAAATATAATGTTTATTTTAATAATTTTATCAATTTCTAATATATATATGATCATGCATATAAAATTATAAATAAAAGATAGATAATATATTAAAATAAACCCATTATAACACATAGTTTTTGTTTAAAAAAAAAATCCATTATAACATTGTATAAAGTCTCATAGACATAAACATATTAGAACTTCATGTTCATCAATTATCGGCAAAAGGAATTTCTTTAAAAGCTTCGACATTGACATCTTCTAGAATATTTTCATCATCAAAATTGTGCTTATCCGCATCTTTGTTGTATAACTATTCATCTATGCCATAATTTGATGAGTCAGATGATAGCTCTTCTTTTCGCTTTGAGCTTCCACCCAAATCTATTTGTGTGCTTGATCTTCTAGTATAATGCCTTACTTTTGTAGGACCCAAACCTTCTTTTACTTTTGCCTATGATAAGTCTTCATCTTATTCATCTAACTCTTTAAAATCTCTAGTTAGCCACTCATTACTATCATCAATATCATCCAAAAGAATTTAGTCCAATTTTTCCTTCTTATTTTGTCACTCCACCAACTTTTGAGTGTAACACACATATACTAGATCATTCAACTTTTTTTGCTCTAATTTGTTCACTTTTCGTGAGTGGATTTAAAATTCAAAAAAAAAAAAAAAAAGAAAAGAAAAGAAAAGAAAAGAAAAGTTAAAAAAATTTCCTTGTATTACTATAATGTTATGAATGTATAAAAGGATGTAGTAAACTAAAAATTTAAGCTAAAAGTGGCCAATGTGACCATTTGGCTACATAAGAACAAGATAATAAACAATTAAGCATAACATTAAATTTGTAAGGCGCATAAAAAAATAAATATTATATGGAAATGAGATTAGCTACTTGGTTCCATAATAAGAAAAGCGGGGAGTGAGTAGTTCATTTGTTTTTGCAATGTCCTTATGCCACTTTTGCTTGGGAAAGGTGGAGAAGACATTTTCCTATTTTCCCAGATTATTTTCAGTAAGAGTCTCTGTTTTGTGTTTGCCATTTTTGGGAGGAAGCCGATAAGAGGAAGCCAATAAGAGGTGGAGGGGTAACTTGGTGGTGGCTAGCTTGGCCGTGGTGTGTTGCTTGTAGAAGGAGAAAAATGCTCGGATTTTTGAAGAAAAATTCCTTCTTACTAATGAGATATCGAAGAATCTCAGTCTCTTACTTCGTTTTGGATCGGTAAGTGTCCTCTCGCTGGGGTACTCAATGTCAGATTGGATGTGAGGGTAGGGTAATGTCTTATAGGTGTGTTGGGGCGGTTGTCTAAGGTGTGTGTGTGTTTTGTTTGGCGCCATCCCTTGCATTTATTTTTGTTTTTTTAATTTATTATTATTAATGGAGTAGCCCGTTTCTGAAAAAAAAACAAAAAAGAGATTAGCTACTTTGTGCCGTAGTCATCCTTTTCTTAATAGCTGATGCTTTACCAAAGGAGACTTCAACAATTGATTATGACTTTGTCTCATTGTAAAGTTTACTAGAGGATTTGAATAATATCCAACAACATGAAGTGAGTGATGAAGTTATAAATCTTATCTTCTATCAGTGGTGTGCGATATAGGTGAAAATCTGTCATTTAACAATTAACAAATTCAAAAGTTAGGTATCTAACTAATTAATAATATTTCGAAAAAATTATAAAAAAAATGCGAGAATTGAATCTTGTTTGTTCTCCATCGAAGTTGTTTTACTTATTTCTTTTGCCCCGTCTATTGCTTCATATATGTAGATGCTTTCTCTACATCAACCAATATCAATACCTTCACCAATAGGGTTGAGATTTTCATGGCATATATAATCACATTCCAAATAGAATTCACGAAGACAAAACCGCACATCCTTGTTCCTTTGGCATCACGAGGCTACTTAGAAGTATTCCATTCATTAGAAGTGAACATTTTTTTTCGACACTTCTCATTTCCTATAAATGCTTTTCAAAATAAGAAATGAGGTTAGCTAATCTTGTGATCACGGTCGGAATGATGTTATTGTCATGTGGGTATGACCTTATCAAATTTAACACAAACCCATGATTATATAAGAAGCTTGATAAGAAAAAAGCATTTTGAATCACTCCCTTCACCTCACGAATTCTACCAATGTCTTCTAAAATTAAGTCTATGGAGTGTGATGTACAAGGAGTTCATGCAAGGAATCAATTGGATCATGAGCATTAGAACCCAAATTCATGCAAGACCATCTATCCGCCTCCAAGTTTGCCAGATTGGCCCCAATCTTGCGAGGCCCCTTACTTAATTGCAGTAACTAAAGACTCCTTGTATCCACCCTTTTTCTTTCACTAATGGATTTTAATAATTGGCCCTATTTCTTGTGGGTTAAAAGCCTTTGACTGCTCTTCCTTGTTCAAGACTTCATGGGGCTAATGTTCCTAGGAAGCTTGGCCTTGCTTCCTTGAGTGAGTTGAGGGCGTTGTGTCTCTAGCTTAGCTTGAGGAATGTCATATCTCTTGTTTTTTACATGCCCATGATGTGATCATGCAACCGCCTCCAAGTTGCATGACATGCTTGTACAAGCTCTAGGTTGCCGGTTGCCACCTTACACCCGATCATGCTGAATCACATAGCATGATTGTGAATCTTGGATTTTTCTTTACACTCATCTAGCTCGCTTTAACCTTGTTAACACTTTTTGATTGCACTCGCCAAAGATTGATGTCGCTTGACTTTGGCCACCAGTCTAGAGGAAATCTAGATCGTATTCTTAGGTTCATTAGCGTCTCCTCCCACTAGAATCTGCCGAATCTGAATGTCGAATAATTGAAGCTCTATACACAGTCATCCTCAAAGATATTAATGAAGGTCAAAAGAAATCATGATTGAAATTCTCTAACCTTCATGATGGCCACCTCCATGTTTCTCATTGTAGCCTTTGCAACATCCAATAATCCTCTACATTGTGAAACATTCTTGCTGAAAGTTCACATACAGCATTCATGAGGACGTATGCCATTAACACCTATCCAACTATGCCTGCATGCAATCTTCATATCCTCCTTGAGCATATCATCGCTACATTTTTTACTAGTGAAATCCAAACAGAATCGAACATTTTTGCTTTGGTGACACAAGCAACCTCTGTACAGGAACCGCAACACTTTTTTTTTTTTTTTTTTGAAAGAAAAAGAAATATGTATTGTCATATATAAGCTAAGATAAAGGGGATGGGGTATCCCAATACAAGCCAAAATACATTCAATTCAAAATAACTGGTTCTTAATGACCATTCAAAACATTAGACTAGTTTCTCATCCAGTTTTGAAAAACGTAGACATTTACTCCATTTGGAAGCAAACACCCAAGTAGCAAAAATGATGACTGATTTTTGCCAAACTTGGTTAGGAGCTGATTCCCTTCCTTTGAAAATTCTTTTATTCCATTCCTCCCATATTGAGATGAAGATGGTTAGCAAGGTGCATTTCCAATACTGCTTGAAATTCGGGCTTTTACATCCTTGAGGTATTTCAAAAAGATCATCTACCTTTGGAAGCATCATTTTCTCATGTCTGGACCCCCACCTATCCCATATGCTTTGTGAAGCTGCAGCTGCAAAAAACGTGCTTCTTGTTCTCCTTAGCATGCCTGCAAAAAGAGCACCAAGAAGGAGATGAATACGCATGAACATATTTCCTTTGTAATTCTGTGTACAATATTGAGTTTGTTGAGGCTAACAAACCATCCTAAGATCTTCCAAGGTCTATGGTATTGAATAGCTTCCTATTCCCCTTTCTCTGCCAAGGCAGCCCCTAAGGTTAAGATTTCAATCAATCTGAGCCCCATTCTCCCCTTCTGTCTAACAATAAAGTTTGCTATTAGATTCTCATGGGCAGCAAATTTATTGTAATTCCTAGGGAATTGATCTTTTAATGGTTGTCCCACACCGCTGATGTTCCCAAAATCTAATCTTCCTCCCATTTCCCACCTTCCATCATACCCATTGATTCACGAAAGGATCGGAGTAAATGAACTTCCAAGGGCTTTTATATGTAGCCTGATGTTGCAATCCGATCTTTGTTCCATTCTTTCTAATGCCATGCATGCTTTGGATTTCCTTCGACTATAATCTATTTCTGTTCTCATAGAACTTCCATGCCCACTTTCCCATTAATGCCATGTTCCTTAGTTGAATATTCTCAAGGCTCAATCCACCCTTCCACACTGTTTTGCAAAGTTGCATCCTTTGATCAATTTCTGGCCCTTTCCTCTTTCCTCATTATTCCAGAAGAAATCTCTTCTTAGGTTTTCTATCATATCTGTTGCCTCCTTAGATATTTTGAAGATTAACAAGAAATAGGCTGGAATTGGTTCAAGGACTAATTACAATGGAGGAAGTCTTCCTCCCTTGGATAGATAATTATATCTCCACTCCTCAATTCTACTTTTGATTGTTTGGATGACTGGTTTTAGTAACCATGACACATTAAAGCTCTTTTTATACCCTTCAAGGTATGATGTATGTCTCAACTGACCATCATGCTTAAATCACTTTCAATATAGTCCAAGGATGATTCATCAAGGTTTCTCTTAATTAGAAACATCTTAGTCATTTTTGCACCTCTTTCAACAACCGTTTCAACTATAGTACTAGCTAACCTTTTGTCCCAAACTTCTTTCTGGGTAATGAAGATTTGTGCGTAAAGATTCAAGCACTTATTTGAACTAGCCTTTAGAGACCCACAAGCTTCACATTTAGCTACTCCTAAGTATTGGAAGTCGATCATTATGAATCCCCAAAGCCTTATCTTGAGGCTCCAAACCACCACTCTTCTCTAAAGTAGAGCTTTCATCCTTTAATATGACCTCCAGTGCCTTTTGTTGACTCTAGTACCTTACAAATTTCCTTAGGAAAAAGAAGGCACTCAAGGATTTTGAACTTTTGTTATCTTGAGGAAGCCACTTTGTTTGTTGGAATGAGGCTCGAGTATAAGAACATAATCATGGTCTCTTCCAATTCATTTAAGAGTTCTATCATGCTCGACCTCCATTATCGATTTTGCCTCCTGAAGCCACTCTTCAATAGTAAGATTCACGCAAATGAAATTAATCCTTGGTTTGGTAGCTTCTTTAAGCATAACCGTTGCTCTGTCTTTGGAAATGCAAAGATAGAACAAGTTGTAACGTTCCTAATGGATTAAATTGTCTAGCATGTTTGCCTAATAGCAACTTTACAAAATTTTTCCTTTAACTTCAATAGGATGCGTCTAACATATAAAGCTCCAAAATCATACTTCCACTTGACCCATTTGGATCTTGTATGCATGTGTAAGGGTTGATGAAGTGCAATTTGAATATTTGAACTCAAAATTTTTTTTGACATTTTGGTGATGCTAAAGTATTACTTTATAGATTTGAGGGTAGTCTTACAACTAGCTTGAACCAAATTTAGTTGGTCAATTTTGTGATGTTGATGCTAAGACTTATGGCCCAAGTATTTAGTACATGTAAGTTATCCTTTGCAAAGTGTATTTGACATGGCTCCGTGTCTTTGTTCTTTTATGTAGGGGTGACAATGTGTGTCATTCAAAATGACTTAGTTGGTATTGCTTGAGCCTTCTCCCAAGTTTTACCTAATGCATTTATGGATCAAGAGGCCTTTGGATTGAGACAAATTAATTAGATAAAACTGAGTTAAATTCTGAATTATTATGATATAATTTTTACTTTAATAATAAAAAAAACATATAAATTCCAAGTTAAATATGGTATTTGTTGATTTGTTAATATTAAGTAATAATTAGATGTATAGACATTAATTTTCTTATTTAAAAAGTGGTGTTATTTACTACAATTACATTTTTTTAAAGGACGAAAGAATTTCCTTATAAATTAGATTGAATTTATGATGATTTAAAATAAAAGTAAAAAGATTTATCATTATTAAAAAAATAATGAATATTGTTTACACACATGCAATACATATGCATATCCATTTTCTTTGTCGGGTTCTAATTCATTATTGTTTATGTCTTGTTATCAGACCTTTTATTTTAGCTTTGCACACTAGTGCGTGACACTTCATGATAGGACATGGGTATATGATATATGCTTGACACTTAGATTTTAGAATATGAATAAATAAGCTTGCCAATGGAAACAAGAGAAAACATAAAATAAGATATTGACTAATAAGTAAATTCACTTTAAGCGGAGGAACAAAAAAGATGACAAGCGAGTGAAAATAAGAACAAAAAAGAAAAAAATAATATATGCTATAGCTGAGTCCCCATATCCCAAAAGTGAAATACTTGAGTATAGGTAACAAAAGTGTGTATGTATGTATCTGTATATGTATGGACATGTGTACGTGTTTGTGTTTGTGCATGTACGATTAAGTTAAATAACGGGCCTTTGGATTGGCCTTTCGCTTGGGTTGGGCCTAGCCAACCTTATAATAATCAAGCTTGGGTATAAATTTGTACCATTTTGAATGAGCAAGGCAAGATTCATAGGATTCAAACTCCTTTTTTTTTTTTTGTCAAAAATTTCAAGTTTTAACTCTTCTTGTCTTCCTTTTTTAGTCTCTTTGAGGCAAACTTGAGCATTCTGTAAGCATTGGCATTTTATCGTATCCAATTTAACTTTAGAGTTTTGTGTTAAAAAAACAAAATGTCAAAGAAGTTAACAAAAAGACTTGTTTGTTTTAGTAGAATGCAAAAACAGTTTTTTTAGAAAAAAAAAAAAAAACATTTGAGAAGAATATTTGTTCCTAGAAAATATATAAAAGTTGTTTTTTCGTTTTTCTTTTACAATATAAACTTGTTTACTTGATTTCTATGAAATTTCTGACAAAGTAAACAAGTTCCCTGTGTTTTTGAATTTTGAAAACAATTTATGAATATGATGCCAAACGTGTTTCTAAAAACATAAATCTACTAAAAATTTATTCATAATCCCCCTAGGAGCATTGGTGTAATGGTCGCCAAGGATACACCGCCTTCCCAATTCTTTGGTCACACTATTGAGAGTTATGTCTCAGGTTCAAGTCACATAGCCATCTATTGAATTTCTCGATGTCTTTGAGTCTTGGTCTTGAGGTGGGCAAGTATGCCCTATGTTGGACCACCAGATTGACCCAAAAAAAGAAAAAAATTCATACTGCATTTTTTTAATTTTTTGAATGAGAAAGAAATATTATTATCATTAGTAAGATAAAGGGGATGATGTATCCCATATACAACCCAAAATACACCCACTCCAAAATAACTTGTTCTTAGTGACCATACAATATATTATCCCAATTCCTCACCCACTCCCTAAAACTTAGACCTTTTTACTCTATTTTGAGATAGACACCCAAGTAGCAAAAAGGATGACTAACCTTTACCAAACTTGATTAGGATTTGAACTCCTTCCTTTGAATTTTATTTTACCAATTCCTCCCATACCGCAACGAAGATTGCTAGCAAAGTCTATTTCCAATACTGCTTGAAATTTAGGCTTCTACATCTTTGCGGTATTTTGGAAAGATCATCTTCCCTTGGAGGTATCATATTCTCATGTCTGAACCCACCTATCCCATATGCTTGTTGTGAAACTTCAGCTGCCAAAAATGTGCTCTTTGGTCTCCTCTGCATGCTTGCAAAGAGTCTAAGAAGGAGATAAACATGTATTAACATGTTTCCTTTTTATCTTGTTTGCAGTGTCATGTATTTTGTGGCTGACAAGTCTTCCGAAGATCTTGGTTTTTGTTGGAGTTGGAACAGTCCATATGAGCTTTGCATTTGGATCATAATCTTGGGGAGGTGGCTTAGGTTCTATCCTTTACAGAAAGGATTTTGTGGAGAATTTCCTACAGCCGTCTCCTATGCAAGCTTTCCTGTCTTGCCCTCTTGTAGTCTCATTTCTTCCAAAATCTATAACAACTGAATAGCTTCCCTTTCCCTTCTTCACCAAGGCAGCCCCTCAGGTTAAGATTCCATCCAATCTGAGCCCCATTCTCCCCTAAAAAATTCATATGCTGTTGTTGCACCATATCTTTTAAGTCGTGAAAAAGTAATGAATGAATACTTGAACTTTTTTAACATTTACCAATTTTTCCTTATTAATTACCTTTTAATTTCTGTGCCATTAACTTTCTGTGTTTATTTTACTCTTTGAGTTCTTTTGGATCTATTCTAGGAGAATTCTATTCGATCTTAAAGTTTTTTATCTGTACTTTTGTTTGCTCTAGTTATTTCATCTGCTGCTTGACTGCAAAAACTGAAACCTTTACAATGAGCCCTTGTGAAGTTTAGTTTTATGTATATTTTTATTCCTTTTCATTTTTTTTGTTGTGTTATTTGTCAGGTTGTTTGTACATATACTACATTTGAAGTCTTACAAGGCTTGTTTTATGAAATTACAGCTTTGGATTTTGGTCCTGATTTGACAATAATATCGGCAGGATTTGATGCTGCAAGGGGTGATCCTCTTGGCTGCTGTGATGTATGTTCCTTCTTTTGCTAATTGACCCTTATATATATATATATATATAGTATGTATTTTTTTTTCTCTGGAATCACTTTGTTGTATGCCAAAATTGTGATGATTTGAAGCTGTGTTTTTCTAGCTTTTCTTGTATTGCTTTTGGACTTAGAAGGCATTAGGCATTTGCTAATATGTGAATATTTTGTTGATTATCTGCATGTCTTATATTCCATGTTAGGTTGGATGTCAAATGCTTCAATTACTTTCACTTCATTATACAATGAGACAACATTATAATAAGTTAATTATTTTATGTAATTTATTGTTATATTTGTAAATCAATACACGTTGCACGTGGTTGTGTTCTTTAAGCGAGTTTACTTTTAGATGGACATAAACCCGAATGCAATTAAACTTGGACTGTGAAAGCAATAGGCACAAATGGTGTAAGCTATAATAGTAGCTCTCATTTTGAAGAATGCAACCATTTGCATCCAACTTTAGAATTTAGATTTTATTGAAAGGAATTGTGAAATCTTATAGTTAAAAAGGGAAATGGCGTTCTTGCAACTGCGAGGGCATGAGTCTGGTTTCCTTCCAAAAGAATTCAAGATCCATGACAGAGATGGAGTGTAGGGGCTGTGGTTGGTGGAAATCGAACGGAACTAGGGAAAGGAGGTTAAGGAACTCAGACAAAAAATGTTAGACCAGTTCGTAGGGAAACACCCGAAGAGGTGGTTCGAGATCGGAAAAGGAAGGTCCGACGATCGGAGACAATCGGCGGTCGCTATCTCCAGTAGCGAGGAAGACGATGCTTATCTCGAGGAAGAGAATGATGAGCTTGATTCAAAGAACCAGTATGTGTTAGACGACGCTGCAGACATTATGGCGGAGGCAGGAAGTGGAGCAAATGGGAAGAAGACAACGGGATATGCCGACGTGGCTAAAATAGGAAAGAGGCACATAGCCCAACGGTCGACTTCTAAAAAAGTGGACTGGGCCTCTCAAACGGAAGTGGGTCATCAGGAGGGCTAGACTTGGGAAGATGAGAATGGGATGGGGCCCAAGGAGACAAGCCCAAGGAAGAAGTTAAGTGGATTGGGAGAAAGTGGACCTACAAGGAATACGGGCTGCAAAACTTAAAAAGAGCGCGGCCCATCCTGCATGTTTACCAGAGAATGAAAAAGAAAGGTCCTGTGACTATGGTAGACACCAGGGCCCACTGGGTAAAGTTGTTACAAGGAAATGAGACGGGTCTAGGAACGGAGTCAAAATACCCGGATCCACAGGATTGCGAAGGCTCCGAACGGGTACCAGAAACCCAACATATGGATGCTGATTGCACCAGAGTAGATACTGGCCCAGGGAGTGGAACAAAACCACAGGATGTGGATGAGCCCTCCTAGGTACGCACCTCTGATTCAATTTCTTCTGCCTCTTCTTCTTCTTCTTCTTCTTCTTCTTCTTCTTCTTCTTCTTCGAGTGAAACAAAAGGCCACACATCTAAGATGTATTTTAACAAAGGATATAAGGCCGGGCGACAATCCACTGAGACTGATGCTCTACACCCATATGAAAGGTTCATCTTGGAAGGGGAACAACAGATGATGAACGGTCAGAAAGTAGATAGGGTGAAGTGATAGCACAACAAAGAGAGTATGAAAGGGCCAACAATTTCCTGCTGTCGATCAACGCGCAGTTGTCAAAGTCCAGCAGGTTAGAGTGATGGTTTTTGGGGATGTCTATGTTCTTAATGAAGATTCTAAGTTAGAATATTTGGGGATGTGGGTCTGAACCGAAGAAGAGACTCATTAGATCAACGGTTTTAGCAGCAAGAGCCGACTTGGTCACGATCCAGGAAACCAAGAAGGAAGAAGTGGACATAAGGCTGATCTCTCAGTTATTGAAAAAGAAATTTGTGGGGTGGGCAAGCCTCCCAACAGAAGGTACTGCAGGCAGAATTCTAATTATGTGGAATGCTCAAAGCATAAAGGTGGTTGACAAAATGGAAGGAATGCACTCCCTATCTCTTAAAATCAACAGTGGGGGAGAGGGGTATTGGTGGTTTATAGCGGTGTACAACCCCTGTGATCGCCAAGGGAAGGAGAACTGTCTAACTGAAATCGCAGCTTTGTCTGTCAATATTGGAGATCCCTAGTGCGTGGGAGGGGACTTTAATATGATTACAACACTGGGGGAGAAAAGAAACAATCAGCAAGTAAAGGACTCAATGAGGATGTTTGAATCTTTGATTCAGGAGATGAATTTGTTTGAATTGGATTTGAAAAACCTTTCTTACACTTGGAGTAATGGAAGAACTAATCCAGTCATGTCCAAACTCGATAGGTTCCTGTGTAACGGGGAATGGTGTGAAAGGTAACGACAACAGAAAGTTTGGGGCCTTCAAAGATTAACATCCGATCGCTGGCCAATACTTCTAGATACTGAAAAAGGAAAATGGGGGCCTGCTCTATTCTGATTCAACAAGGAATGGCTAAAGTAGCCAAAAATTTTGCAAATGATAAAAGAGGAATGTGATTCTGATAATGGCGAAGGATGGGTGGGATATAAAATAATGCAGAAACTTAGTAACCTGAAAAGAAAGTTGAAGGACTGGGCAAAGGGGCAGACGAATGAGGATCGAACTAGACAAGCAGATTTGAGGGGACAGTTGGAAGGGGTGGACAAGAGACTGGAAAAAGAGGATTCTCAGGATCTTCTGGAGGAAAGAAGAAAGTTAATCGATGAAATTCAAACCATTGAGTGCAGACAGGAACGACTGTACCGACAACAGGCAAAGATAAGATGGGCCAAGGAAGGGGATGTGAATCAATCAGAAGGGTTAGAGCTACAATCTCAAAACTCAAGAATACTAATGGGCAGTTAGTGGAAGAAGAACAAGAAGTCCACAATATAATTTTGAACTATTTCTCTAATTTGGTAAAGGAACCTAGTGCGACAAAATGGGATGTGGAAGGTCTGGAATGGCAATAGATTCAGAAGGAGGATAGTGAATGGCTGGAAAGGGAGTTTGAGGAAGAGGAGATTCGAGAAGCAGTCTTCAGTTGTGATGGGGGGAAGCTCCGAGCCCGGACGGCTACTCGATGGCTTTCTTCTAAAGGAATTGGAGTATAGTTAAAACATACATTATAGCCTGTATGAAAGAATTCCACCGCGATGTTATTATAAACAGGAAGGTGAATGAAACCTAGATGTGTCTCATTCCTAAAAAGTTGAATTCGACAAAAATTGGAGACTTCAGGCCCATAAGTCTCACCACAAGCCTCTATAAGATAATTGGTAAAACCTTGGCGAATAGGCGGCGAACTGTCTTTCCTAAAACAGTTAGCGAAAATCAGATGGCTTTTGTGGCTTCAAGACAAATTACGGACGCAATCCTAATTGCTAATGAAGCGGTGGAGGAGCAAAGAGTCAGTGACAAACAAGGCTATGTTCTTAAACTTGATCTAGCTAAGGCCTACGATTCAGTAAGATGGACTTTCTTGGATTTTGTCCTCCAAAAGAAAGGTTTTGGCAATCAGTGGAGGAGTTGAATTCAGGCTTGTTTAAAAACAGTAAACTTCTCAGTTTTCATAAATGAGAAATCTCATGGAAAGTTTGATGGGTATAGAGGCCTTAGACAAGGCGACCCGTTGTCTCCCTTCCTATTCACAATAGCAGCAGATAATTTAACAAAGATAATTCAGAAATCAGTTCAAACTGGCAAGTTAGAAGGTATAGAGATCGGAAAGGAGAAGGTAAGATTAACTAACCTCCTATTCGCCGATGATTGCCGTATTTTCATGAAGGACAAGGAGGAGGAGGAGGCTCTAACGGTAAAACAGATCCTTGAGACATTCTGTTTTTTAACAGGAATGAAGATAAATGGCAATAAAGGCCAATTGTTGGGGATGAATGTCTAAGCTACTAAGGTGGATAATACAACTAAGTCTTTAGGAGTAATACCTGGAAGCTGGCCTATAACCTATTTGGGCCTTCCTCTAGGAGGAAATCGAAATAAATTAGTGTTCTGGGAAGCAATGTTACAGACAGTTCAGAGGTGTATAGATGGTTGGAAGAAGAGTTATTTATCTAGGGGAGGGCGACTGCTTCTTATCCGAGCTGTGTTGGAGGCCCTTCCGACTTATTTGTTGTTTGTCTTTAGAATTTCAAAATCTGTTGCACAGAACATAGAAAGAAGGATGCGAGATTTTCTGTGGAGACATGAAGATTCTGATAAAGGTAAGAACTTGGTTAGTTGGAAGCAAGTAAACAAATAGATAAAGGATGGGGGTTTAGGAGTAGGAGACTTAGTAAGACGTAATATGGCATTGAGGGGAAAGTGGATTTGGAGGATGCTGGAAAACCCGAATACTATGTGGGCTAGGATAATCTGAAGCATACATGGATCGAAAGGTTACGGGAGAAAAGCGGGGCTTAGCAGAAAAGTGAGTCACAGGGCCCCATGGAAAGATATATCCAGATTATATAAACACTTTGAACCTCACATTATGTGGAAGATTGGGAAAGGAGAGATGGTAAAATTCTGAGAGGATAAATGGTGTGGGCATAACAAGCTAAAAGATAGTTTTCCTAATATCTATAAATTATCTCAGAATAAGGAAGGAGCAGTTTCTGATTTCTGCAATAGTAATAGTGTGGATGGAAGGACTCAATGGGGGTTGAACCTCCATATAAACAGTAATATGGGTGAGGACCACATGGAAGAGCTAGGAGGCTTGCTGAACATTCTTTAGAATTTCCATTTCAGCAATATGGATGAGGAGGATAGGCCGAATTGGATAAAAAACAGTAGCAGGAAATTTTCAGTGCGATCTTTTATGGAGGGTATAGCTGGACAGGCAGAAGATCGTACTAATATCCCAATAGAGTTTATTTGGAGCATGAAAATTCCCTAAAAGCAAGGATTCTCATGTGGATTGTCAGCCTAAACACGCTGCAGACAGCAGAAAATATTCAGAAGAGATTCCCAAATCATACTCTTAATCCGTCTATTTGTTGTATGTGTAGGAGGAGCGAGGAATCGACAGTCCACCTGTTTGTTGAATGCGATTTAGTGAAATATCTGTGGAGGGAATGGAATCAAACTAACACTAGTTTTGTCTTCCCATTTGGGAAAATCTGTTTTAGTTCTCGGATAATAATATTTTGTCAACTCTCAAGCCTTACAGAAAGATAGTTTTAGCGGCAGTTTGGTATGCTGTTTGGGAGGAAAGGAATCAAAGAATCTTCTCCAACAAGGTC
>JAJIYU010009164.1:0-17277 GCA_030144865.1 Tinospora cordifolia | reverse complement strand
AGCATGATAAAAATGACTCTTTGAAATTAAAGAAATGATTTAAACCTCGTGTATAGAGGTAGAAAGATAGACTGACGACATCTGCCGCACGCCCGGGGCCTCGGCGGACCACGTGCCGAGCTTGGAGCCACGCGACGCCCGACTACGGGGCCACAGATTGACAGACACGAGGTCTGGTCCGGGGGTCGGGGTGTGATAATAATGCGTCAATAATTGTATAATACAAGAATAATAACTGAATAATACAGGTATAATATTGTTTGATTGCTTTGGTAAAAAATACAATGATAACATGTGAATAAAAATCGAGATAACGTATGTATAACATATGAATAATCATGAAATAATACGAATAATGGTATTATGCAAGAATAATATCTGAATAATGCGAGTAAAAAAATTGTTCGATTGTTGATATAAAAATGCATTATAACGTATGCATAACATATGAATAATTATAGAATAATGCTAGTAATGGTAGAGGTATAACATACCAACCGATGATTAATGCATCAATAATAGTATAATGCAAAAATAATGACTGAATAATACGAGTATAAAATTGTTCGATTGCTTTTGGTAAAAAATGCGTGAATAACATGTGAATAATGCAGGGATAACATGTGAATAAAATTTGGTTAATGTATGTATAACATATGAATAATAATGAAATAATGCGAGTAATGGTAGAATGTTGGTATCAAATAGCAAGCAATGGATAATGCAACTCATTATTAACTACAATAATAGTATATGAATTATTATTATTATTATTATTATTATTATTATTATTATTATTATTATTATTTTTGCATAGTTAGTAAAATTATGTAAGAATTCCACATTTTAAACGTATTCTATCATATTTTATTAAAATAAATACAAAGATTGTTTTTCTATAATAATGTCAAATGATCTTGTTTATTATGTTGTGTCTTTAAATCATCATCTTTTAATCTTTTATGGTGAGAGAACATTTTTCACAAATATTTTGTTAAACTTTCTCAAATAATTTAATAATATATAATTTAAGAAAATCTAATTTTATGCTTTTATGTAATAAAGTAAATAATTAAAAATAAGTAAAATAATATAAGAACATTCTTTCAATACATTTAATATATTTATTTATGCTATATATAATAAAATTTTTTTTATATTAAAGCGAATTTAGACTTAAATTTGAATTTTTAAGAAATAGTCCATTTATTTATTAAAAAAATAGCTTTATCATTAAAAATTAATAATTTAATACTTTTAACAATTTAGTGTTAACAATTATTTATGCATGATATACAAATAACAAGATATATATATATATATATTCGTATGTCACACACACACACACGCACGCACATATATATATATATATATATATATATACAAATAACATAGTATATATAATTATTTATACATACAATTACTTATATAATTGCTTGTATATATAAATAATGTGACATACAAATACACACACACACATATATATATATATATAATGTAAGAGAAGCACATGCATACAACAGAAATAGAGGAAGACAAGCAAACCTAGAGGAACACAAATTTTATAATTTCATTGTTCGATTGTTATTTTAAATTATCCCACTACTTGTTTATATATATGTAGTATAATTATTTATGTATGATATACAAATAACATGGTTTATATATATATATATATATATTTGTATGTCACATGGTATATATCTATAAAATAATGTGACATACAAATACCTATATATCTATCTATCTATCTATCTACTTCTCTCTCTCTCTCTTTTTCTCTCTCTCCCTATATATATATATATATGCGCGCATTATTCATTTTTTGAATTTTTTTGCCAAACAACCGAACAATTTTTATACTTGAATTAGTCAGATATTATTCTCACATTATACCATTATTCACGCATATTTGCTTGCTATATATATATATATATATATACTTGCGATTCAGTTTTAGTCCATTTTTATGCCCTAATTTCTCTGTCTTCTTCGATCCTATTTTTGATTCAGTTATTCATTTACTTTTGATTTTCACTATTACAATGAAGAACGAGTGCTCATCCTCTCCCAACAGGACGACCGTAAATGCTAAGGACCAAATACATCACATTCAATAAATCTTGTATTCGTATTCGTCTGAATGTGATAGTGAATGATTGTGTGGTATGTTCAATTTTCTTTGAGCTAAGGTATAGTTCTCACATTATATATACCTTTTTATTTTGTTATTATACACTTTTTAATATGTTATTTTGATATTATATACCTGTAGGAATATCAATATATTGTTAAACCTGAAGATAGATACTCAGCCAAGGTTGGGTGTTGGATAGATTGTAGCAACAAGCACATGATGCATCATATGCACTATGTTTACTGAAATTATATGATATGTATCTATGTATGTAATTCTACCTTCCCATTATTCATTATTGACTCTAGCAAGGTGTGCATTTTTTTTGAGAGGAAAATCGATGATTCCGGTGACCGCAACTGATTTACATTGAAATGTTATTATGCTTAAATACGAATAATATGTACATGTGTATGATTCGCATTGGTTAATACAAAAAAATTAGAGAAATTTTATTGAATGAATGATTTGGGTTATTTGGTCAAACTATGATTCATATGTTTAACTGTACTAATTATTTATGTATTATATGCAAAATATATGTTAATTATTTAATTGGCATACTAAAATTATATTTTGCAAAGAATACATAAATAATCAGTGTAGTTAAACATACTACTCATAGTTTAACTAAATATCCCAAATCATTCATTCAATAAAATTTCTATAATTTTTTGCATTAACCAGTGCGAATCATACACGCATGTAGATATTATTCATATTTAAACATAATAACATTTCAATGTAAAACAGTTGCAGTTACCGAAATCATCTATTTTCCTCTAAAAAAAGCACACCTTGCTGGAGTCAATAATGAATGACGGGAAGGTAGAATGACATATATAGATACATATCTTGATGCATCATGTGCTTGTTGCTGCAATCTATCTAGCGCAAGTTATATCTTGAATGCTTCATTTGCACGCTTCTTGTTTCACCTTCATTATTCATTAGCTACCATATTATATATGTAAAATCAGTGAGCAAAAATTCAGAAAGTACCATAAGAGATGCATGAAGAAATACTTTCGTAATCTACTAGAGTATGAAGGATGGATGACTGACAGTTGTTTTGCTGATTGGAGATCATGAAAAGCAATTGACAACACTTGATGACAAGAAGAAAAGATTAGAGCAAGAAATCTATGATTTGCAAGGTCTAACTTTAACCATATCTTTATGTGCTTTTCCCAAATTGGAGTAAAACTATAAATGAAATAAGTTGATGGTTTGTTCAATGTTTTAGATACTGTAATGTTTTTTTTTTACAACATACAGGCTTGTATCTGGCACCCGCATTGTTCCAGGTTAGTTTCTATTTTCAATGATTTCGACTTGTTTTAGTAGTTTAATTATTCTATGTACAAACATCATGTGTCTTAGAGCATCCCCATTGAATGGTTGAATCCTTAGATCTATAACTTCCTTGGAATTTTCCAAGGTGATTTTTTTTCTGCTTGAATTTGTAGTCAATCCTTAGTAATTTGAGGGCATTTTTGGAGAATGGATAAGGAAAATGTCAAAGTTAGGTCCTTTTATGAGCTGTTGACTGTTGTAGATACTGGAAAAAAATATTCTGTTGACGATTTATATATATATATATACCATGTTATTTGTATATCATGGATAAATATGGGCAATATTAATGTTATCTTGTCCATGGGAGGGAAAGTACAGTGCAATTCTTGAGCTAATAGACTAACCTCAAGGGAAAGTACAGCGTAATACTTTAGCTCTTATTTTTATTTTTTAAAATTAATCTAATTAAGTTCATTTTTTTTATGTAGATTATATAAAGATTGGAATGTAATACCCTGAAAACTATGTATTTAATTAAATGAAATTCAAGATCAATTCAGTGAAATTTGGGTGCAAAATATTAGAACAACTTGAAATGAAGTAAGGTGACATGAACCAACTAAGAGGATAACATATCAAAAAATTAGAACAGTTGGTTAAAGTTAAAGTTTTTATTTGGTAAACGCTCTTCAGAGGGTCCAAATTAGAAATAATTGTTATTTAGGGTACTTCAGGGGATTGATGTGACACCCTGGCTCCCGTAGTCCATCTCTGTCTCTGTTGCGACGATCCGTCGCTTGGGCCGCGTGCGAAGACGGCGCGCACCCATTCGTTCGTTTGGTGGGAGACGCCGGGTCACCCGTTCGTTTGCCGAGAGCCGGAGGCCACGTGGTTCGGTTTCTTTTCTTTTTCAGTCTCACGTTTCAAACCTTCCCTTTAAACATGTTATGAGTCAACACTAGAATGTACAATGACATCAAAATACTCGTTCCTTTCAGTAGAGGTGAAGTTCATTTAGAATATATGCAGCAGAATCCAATTCGTTCATAAATCCATAGTGATTTCATATTTGGCCAAATAAAGCATTTTGCAGCGGAATAACATTTCAAATCCATTTTCAAAACATGGAATGAAAATAAAACATTGCCTAAGTTCCAAAATATATAATCTACAAGTGAAATAGTTCAAAATAAAAGAAGGCACATGCCCTGTTCAATTTACACACTATAACATTATCTACAACAAAAAGGTACAAAGATAAACTCAAGTAAAACTGAACAAAAACTGTAACAACCTCCCAACGAGGTCACTACCCAAAAAGGCAGCCCGTTTGCTGACCTGCTCTTGCGGTGTCAATGATCACCTGTTATGGAAAAATGGGGTGAGCTCGAGAGCCCAGTGGATCCTCCTTATACATCGCTAGCATTATACAAACCAGAATACAAAACATGCAGTCACTTCCATTTCATTAGGCGTTTCACACAATTTCTTGTTTTGTCATCATCTAAGACTGAAAGAGTCTATAACCCTAGGTATCCCCTGTGTGGTCGGGAGCGAATCTGGGGTAACGCCCGAGGGCCGATTACCTTCGGGACCACAATCTAAGGATGGAAGTCCGCAGTGACTCTCCGTCCGAAGACACTATCAGTTGTCGCAGTCAGCTCGGGTAGGGACACCCACGATGACACCTTAACACCGGTCACCGTGCCAGTACGTGGATTCATTAATCTTAATTTAATGTTCTTTAATCATACATGTCATTCCAAGTCATATTCAATCATCAATGAATCATTCCAAGTGAATCAACATAGATGCTATCGACCATTCATGGAATTTATCTCATAGAAATTTCTATCTGGCATGTTATGGCACAAGTAATCATGTATCAAGGGCATACACCAAAACAATTCCAACCAAGATCAATCAAACAAGTCCTAGCATGCTTCTAATCATATCTCAAGCTAACAAACATCATGTTAAGCATTCAAAATTTGGATAAGGCTAAGGAGTAAGAAAATCACACCCACATTTGTACTCTTCGATCTTGCGCTTTTCTCCTTGCCGTGCACGCCTTAAGTTATCAATCTATAGGGTTTTTTAACAACCAAAATGTGTGAGTCTAAGGCATACATGACATAACTAAAACCCTAAGGTTTGTTTTCTTGGCACATGTGTTTCAAATGCACCAAAATCAGTACAAAACGGGAAACACTTGTGAATGTCACCGGGGTTGGCGACATGTGCTTAACACTTTAACACTTGGTCATTAGGTCTAAATCACACATTAACTCATGGAAAACATACTATATTTGAGAAAAACGATTTAGAAAGCTAAGTAAACAAGATCTCAAAGGGGTTTTCGAGATTTACCTTAGCTCTAAGCCTTTTCCAAGCTTGCTTCAACTCAAATCCACCCTTGTTGATGTGTTCTCGATGGATCTGAGCTTGAAGACGGTAGATAATGGTTTGAAGGAGCTCAAACCACCCTTAGAACTCAATAAAACACTCAAGAAATGAAGCAAACGAGTTAGATGAGAGCTAGAGAAGAAAACCAATGAGTTGCGGCGGAAAATACTAGATCTAGGGTTTTCTGCGCACCTTTGGTTTATATAGAAAACGAAGAATGACCGCGGTCACTGTGCAATGACTGCGGTCACTGTGCAATGACCGCGGTCACTGTGTGATTACCACGGTCGACAGAATGTGGTGCATTGTTCCTCTTTTGGGTTTTTGTATGATGACCGCGGTCACCCTTTCACAGACTGCGGTTGCCAGATGCATTTTCCCTGTTTTTTTTCTGGGTTTTTATCGCGATGACTGCGGTCACTATATGATCGACCGTGGTCACCAGAATGATGCATTTCCTTCATTTTTCTAGGTTCCTCATGCAATGACCGCGGTCACTATATGCTGACCGCGGTCACCAGAATGTAATTTCTGGTGTTCAGTGTCTTTCTTCGCCGTTTCTTGGATTGGCATCACTCTCACACTTATTTACACTTATAATACATGATTTTCGGACATTTTGGCCATTTGTAGTCCTTTACTAAGTTTGTCGTTCCACTCTCGCCGTTCACTAGCGATGTGGACGTCTCATTGACTTTCAGGGTATTACAATTGAAAATACTCAAAACGAAATGGAATAACATGAACTAACAAAATGAATGACATATCCAAAAATTAGAACAATTGGTTAAGGTTAAGGTTTTCATTTGCCAAACGCCCTTCAAGGGGGCCCAAATTAGAAAGAATTGTCATTTAGGGTACTTTGGGAGATCGAAATGACTCAAAACAAAATGAAATGACATGAACTAACAAAATGAATGATATATCCGAAAATCAGAACAATTAACCAAGATTTAGATTTTCATTTGCCTAGTGACCTCAGTGGTCTTAAATAAGGAACATTTTTGAGAGAAAATCACCTTGGGCCAAACCATACCTTAAATTGTGCATTAGGTTCATGTGATTCCAAAACTATAGGTTATAAATCATAATTTCATGTAAATAAGGAGATATTAATTTTTATTTGATTTTTGTGAACCCATGAAGTTATGACACCCCTAACATGTGCAAGTCACATTGGTTGAACACCATGATCATGTGCACCCTACCTTACCCTAAGCCTCATGGGATGTGTCCATTATTTGAAACTATGAAGAATGATCCCGTGTGCCATGTAAATGATCAAATGTGCCCACACCTATAGAAGCCATGAAGAATGATTCTATGATCATGTATATTAAGGTTATATATAAAATGTCTCATAAGTGTGTGTGTGGGCATACTTGTGACAAATCCAAGATAGAAGTTTAATTAAAGTGGCTGATTTAAAGATATAGAAAGATTCCTTTACCTAGAAAAAAATTAGAAAATAGAAACTTACCTCATACTCACATGTGGAACCAAAAAGGGAGAGAATTCAAGGGAAATAAGAAACATTCTAAAGCTTTGTTTTGTATGCCCATATTTGAAACTTATTTGATTTTATGAATCACAATACATTAGAATGTTTTCCTACTAATAGAAGACGTCCAAGAGAGATTAGAATGTATTCTAAACCTTTAATTGTATTCACACACATAAAAGAAATAAATAAGGTTCAAAGATTTTGCTCACACTTGAATTGAAAACCTTAATGGTCCCACTTGCCAACCATGAACACACTTGCCTTTCTCACCCAAACCACCCCCTTATGAGTTTGAAAACATGCCCAAACGTGATGAGCTGCCCTAAATGCCCCCCTTGTGCTCATGAACACCTATAAATACCCCCTCTTTCTCACATTCATCTCATCCCAAAGCAAAGAGTTGACACTTCCCTTTTTGCTTGCTCTTGCTTTCTTCTTGGCACCTCTTCTCACTCTGTTTCCTTTCTTGTATGAGAAATTCTTATTTTTAGTGTTTTTAGAGAGTTGTTGAAGTATTTTTGTTGGTGATTAGAAGTTCTTGAAGTTCTAAAAGTGGTGGATGAGGGGAACCTCTGCCGAATTCTACAAAGAAACTCGAAATAAGGTGGAGGAGATTTCTTAAACTTCTAATTTTCTATTTTAAATTTCTAGCATATTCATGATTGTTTAAATTCTAATTTTCATATGTCTTATTTTAATTTTAACATGTTTAATCATATTTTAATTTTAGTTAGCATGTTTTTATGTTTTAATCACTCATAAGAGCATGTCATGTTTAGAATTCATGTTTAGGATTTAATTCAATGTTTCAAGCATGCGATGTAATGTTTTCATGCTTTCTTAGTTGCTTACAATTCTGATATTTACATTTTGAATTTCTTTTATGATTATGTGATTCTTAAATATAAGAAATTGAAGATAAGAACCACGTACTTTCATAGTAACCCATATGGGTGCTATGAGTGTTCTTAACACATGCTTGGAGTGTGTGGTTGCGGGGCGCAACTAAGGGATACTTAGTATGTGGCATCCAATGGAAAGTAACTAAGAAATGTCTTTCCACCTTAAAGAGAGATATCTAAATTAAGAACATCAAGGGAGTAGAACCACTTTCAGTCTTAACGTCAACTACAACCAAAAAGTCGCTTGAATCACTTAATGCATGAAAATGTTTGAATTTGGATGTGTTATTGATTTGAAATAGTAACTTAGTTGTTTAATGAATGATCCACTGGGCTATGTGCTCACCCCTTCCTTTTATTTTTCAGGAAATTGACTTGAATCATGAAGGCCATGAATATTAGATTATTTCTAAGTTTTGAAAGTTCTATTTTAAGGGCATGTTGCCCAAATTTTGAATTTAAGACTTCCGTTGAAATTTATTTAAGTTTTGAGAGTTATGTACTCAAGTTTTGATTTAAGAATATAACTTTCTTTATTTTATTTGAATAAATAAAGAGTTTGAAGTATTCCTTTATCTAATTATATAGCCTTATTGAATTAAAATTTAATACATTGTGATGTATCGATGAACGTTTTCAATAAGTGTTTAAATAAAAGAATTGAGATGCAAGTTGTGTACTTGTAAATATAACATAGGACCCAACTCGCCTTGTGATTGAGCTTGAATCTGTCTCTAGGGGTTTGGGGTGTTACATGGAACAATGAAGAACTTGAGTTTATATGCTTGAATTATGTATCAAGATGAAACGTGATGATCTTTCAAGAAGAATTTTTACTTATAGAACTTTTTTATTTTTGTTTATTAGGATTAATAACAATAAGTAGTGTAAATAATAATTACACTTTTTGATGGATTGTATACATGTTTGACATTATGAAAATTTTTATTCTTAAGTGATATGAATAATGTGCGCATATATATACATACTTTAATTTTGACTAAATAATGTGGGTATAACAAAAGAATAATTCATGTATAATGTGCATCAATAGCGGTATAATATGAGAATAATTTCATAATACTGTAAGGATAAACGAGCACATATGTATAGACATAAAATATGTATCTTATTTATGACTGACTAATGCAAGTATAACAAACGAATAATTCATGTATAATGCGTGTGAATAGGGGTATAATGTGAGAATAATTTCATAATAATGCGGGGATAAATGAATAATACTCGCATATAATTTCGTAAGGTATATTGACCAACAAAGTAATTTTTATACACGCATTATTCGATCGTTATCCCTATATATTTATACGCGCATTATTCGATTTTTATCCCTACATTATGCCACATTTCGCAGGTTATATATACAATTATTCACGCATTATTCGATCGTTATCGCTAGATTTTTATACGGGCATTATTCAATCTTTATTCCTATATTATACAACATTTCACGGATTATTTATACCATTATTCATGCATTATTCGATCATTATCGCTAGATTTTTATACACACATTATTCGATATTTATCCCTACATTATACTATATTTTACCGGTTTTCTATATATATATATATATATCATCATTTAGGAATTAATTATTTGATTGTTATCGCTAGATTTTTACACACGTATTTTTGAATATTTATTCTTATATTATACCACATTTCACGTGTTATATATACCACATATATTATTCATGCAATATTCAATCGATATCCCTACATTTTTGTACGTGCATTATTCTAGCATTATATCTACATTATATCACTATTTACGGGTTATGCCTTATTTACGCATTATCCTATCATTATTCCTACATTTTATACGCATATTATTCGATCGTTATGCCTACATTATACCGCCATTCATGGCCTATACCATTATTCACGCATTAGTGTTATTATATAGGCATAATATATGAATAATGTATGTATATATAATGCAATACGTTTACAACAATCAAATAAAATATTATTATAGACGACTATAGACAACATTCACGAATGAATGTTGTAATAACTTACGTTCTTTTAGCAACAGTCAACTAACGAACGTTGTAGAAGGTGTCATTTGACAACGAGCAATTACGATTGTTGTAATAACGTAGAACAACGTTCGTCTGCTCGTTGTAATGACCTTTTAAATAACGTTCCCATGGTGAATATTGTTGTACACATTTTACATAAGCGATTTGACAACACACATTTTATGAATGTTGTTGTATGCCTTCTATTAGAACGGTCGTTGATGCACGTTATCGAATTGACGTTGTTGTATCATCAATTTCTTGTAGTGAATGTTGTGTTCCTATTTTTATATGACACTTAAAAACATCTAAAACATGAATTATAAAACCCTAAAATTGTAACTTAATCGCACTACTACAGTAATAAACCGCCGTAGTGTAAATAATAAAAAATATGCAAAAATCACAAAATCTGGTGAAAACCCCAATTACCATGGTAATCATTGTGCAACAGTTTTTCTTCTCTGGTTATTGCGGTAAACTACTACAGTAATGCTCTTCTACACTGGCCCATGTTCTAGATACCTCAGTTTTTGTTCACGGTAGCGTTTTGCTTGTTTTTACTCATGTTCATGCTTGTATTACCGCGATAATTAGTTGCTCTACTATAGTAATAAGTTAAAATATTGCACCCTTTCTCATCTTCCTTCTTTAATGTACTAGTTTCCATTCAACTAGAGTCCGCATAAACGACTAAGAACCTTTCCTTGGCATTAAATCACAAATAGAAATGCATAGAAATCATATTGAAATTCTCTAAATATGCAATTAACATGCAATGATTCTATAAATGTTTATATACCTAATTATAAGTAAATATATTATATTTCCAATCTAAACCCATGCAAAATATATATAAAATATGTATAATATATTTAGTATGCAATGTAACTAATTAATACCCCCAAACTTAGATTATTGTTCATCCTCGAACAAAGACTCAACTCTAAAACTTAAACACCATACCATTTAGAGTTAAATTCATTTCACTTATCATTGTAACCTCCATTTTCCATTTCTATTGTTTGTGATTCATTGACACATCCTTAGGGCTATTTTGGTTGTTTGGATTTTCATTCCACCTTCCATTATTCCTCAACTTCACCCTCTCATTTGTTGGTATCTTAGTCCTCCTATACAGATTATGTGATTTCTAGTGACCATTCCACTCATCGAAATCCTCTCCTAACACCTAAGTACGCAAACCCTTCAATGTTCTCTTCTATCAAACCTCTACTCAAGTTAAACTCTAGTTGGGATCAATGATCTTTTCTCTGGGTTGTAATGTGGCCTAGCTCTAGGTATAAGTGTGATAGGATTTAAATTCTGACTCAAATGCACATTCATAGCAATAATAAAAACTATCTTGGTATGATTTTCTTTTCATGCTTGATCCTCTCTGTATACTCCTTTGTTTTTCTTATCTATTCAGTCCCTCAACCTTGTTTTCATAGCTTCCCCAAACTTAAGATTTTGCATGCACTTCAATTAATTCCCAAATATGCACCCATATAGAAGTACGAAATATGCACCCATATAGAAGTATGAAATATGCACCCATATAGAAGTACGAAGCTCAACATTTATCAATAATATTGCAATACTACTTATATGTATTATTTTTTTCTCGTTTCTTAAACAAAAATTAAAAAAATATGTATATCAATGGCTGCATTGCTTCCTTTTTTCACATAATGTAAAGAAGCATTATTATAACCATGGGTGCACAGTAATAGGTTCATTTAATTATGCATCAAAAGACCAAGTGTTTATATACGGTTTAGGTTCATAGCAAGAAAACAAGTTGTAAAGCTCAAAATTGGCTGCAAAGGATTTTCAGCGCAGGGATTGAACTTTTGGCTAAAACTCAAACAATAATGACCTATATGATTTCCCTCCTAAAGTCATTGCTAAGCAGCATTCAAAATACAATTGATTATTTTCAGAGTCTGAAGGAGATTTTCTCCACTTTTGTTATGGTTTCTACTTTTCACTTTCCTTAGTTTTCAGATTCTCAATTTATCTAAGACTAAAGAGTTTGGTCAAAGTCAAATTTTGGACAAACCAAACACACAGACTGTTTGAAAATACCCTAATTCTTTTTCTCATCACATTAGAGAAATTTTAAATGTTATAGGTCGCTCAATGAAATTTTTCAAAAATATGGTATAGATCTAGCCTAAATGACACATATATGTCTATATACTATTACTCTAATGCTAAATTAATGATCATGATATCTATCTCACAAAATTTCAATAATACTATGTGATATGCCTATAAACTATGCATTTCAAAAATAATATAGCACATAATATGTAAATAAAAGAAAAAAAAACCTAAAATTGAATTATGCCTTGTCCTCATAAGCACACTTCACTATGACGCACACATACAAGGAGATGACACACTGACGCACAAGCTTCTTAAATATACTTGCTCTTAGAAACATGCATAGAACCAAAAAGTAGCAAGTATAGTTAGTACTTAGTTTACAATAATGCAAGCAGACTGGAGAGTTAAAGAAATCCATAAAATTAAGTAACAGGTACATAAGTTGTAAGTTTAGAAACATAATCAAAATATACATCCCCAGAAAATCAAAACATAATTATTAGGCTTCCTATCCAAATAGCTTAGTTTCAGTGATAAAATTAGTGTCATCGGCACCACCGGCTGCAACATCATCTCTGTCATCATTATCATCGTCATCACCAGTAGGGGTTGCTGGGGCTCCACAACTACAACTATCCATATAGGGGGCTAAGCAAGGTGGAGGAGGACTGTCTGTAGAAGCTTTGGATGGGCGATATATAAGAGGCAGTGAATGTTAGCTATCCCATGAGGAGTAGCATGAACCTCTGATGAGGAGGCAAAAGGGGTAGGCATGGTAGTTAGCTGAGGTGGACCAGAAGTAGGAGGTGTCTTTGCAGTCCTCCTCCTCTTCACTGGAGTAGTAGCGAGCATTGGTCTTATCAAGTTAGATATGATAGTGTCGATGTTGATAGATAGGCCTTTTATGATGCAATATACGAGCATAGCCCATTCTAGTGGTACTAGATAAAGCCATACCTTGGTTGTAGTAGTAAATGAGCTCTTAGCCAAGCTAACAGGCTGGTCATTGATGCACTTCCAAGAGGCACCATCCACGCAGAGAGTCTGCAGCACGTCTTCAGGGTCAAACTTATCTAGAAGGTACTTCGTATAGTCATCAGGGGTGTTAGGCTACTATCCATATACAACATTAATCATTGTCGTGTCGAATGGGACTCAAACACCTCTTACCCATACCCTCGCACCGTCACGTTCAGAAGCGTTGGCATAAAGTTCTTGCACAATAGATACTATTGGGGCGGTTGGAGCACGTATCAATAGCTCCCAATGTCTGACAACCATGATTGTATCAATGCCTCGATGACAATCCTCAGCTATCAACATGATGTCTCTTTTTGGAATGATTTGATTGCAGATCTTGATATACATATATCTAGATTTAGCTACATTAGTTTTAAATATCTGTTGATCTTCCGGGGCTTCCAGTGGTGGTGTCCTCTTAAACTTAGAAGATGCATGTTTCATTCTAGGTGTCTTGCACTCAACGTTAGCATACAAGATATACTAGTAATGTGAGCATAAAATAAGTGTAACATTACATACTAGATGTTACAGAGTTCAATGTAATATTAGCACTAAATAGTTAGAAATATGCATGGTAGCAAAACTGAATCATTTCATCATGCGCAAAGAATAGGAAATAGATTTCAGAGGCAAATATGGCATAAAAATGCGAATGCATTAGCAAGTAGATCAAAAACCATTGGGAACTTTCATCAGACATGTGAAGAACACCCAAAAATTCACAACTAAATTCTCATATGCAAACTATAATGGACAAACACTATCAAAACTCCCATATAATGAAGGAAAGCAAACAAAAGAACTGAATGTACTTACATTGTATGTGCTAGAGGATGAAAGATGCAAGAGAAACCAGAAAAACCAAAGGAATGGGGAGGATGCACCCACAAAATGCAACGCACAAAATGAAAATGGCAGTTTTTTGTCATTTAAATAATGACATTACCGTGATAATGGCGTTGTGCGGCACATTTTCCATTCTAGTTATCGCGGTAGCTATAATCTCCCTTAAAAAAAAACAACATGCAAAAATATATACTTCCTAGAAACTACATGCGTGCCGAAATAAAAATTAAGTAAAAAATGGAAAACATAGAGAAAATAGAGCGAGTTGCCTCCCATTAAGCCCTATGTTTAACGTTGTTAGCTCGACATGGATATGGATTATTCGATGGAAAGTTTCTCAAGTTCTCTGTAAAGCATTAGTTCTCCTTTTTTATGTGGCCTCCAAGACAGAGTAGTCTTGGAAGAATTTGCTGTCACATCATTGTGCTTTTCTTTTGGCCATTCATGCATAATCGTGTTAGATTGTGGATTGTCCTTCGTTATTGCTTGATGTAATTGCTCCACTGAAATCTTGTGGGGACTTAAGTTGGATTAATTCCTTGATCATCATGAAATAGCCATTTGAATTTAGTATTATAAATTTGGCATGCTTGTATGGACTGCTCCTTACCAATTTTAACCGCAATAGTCTTATCATCATGTTGACCTTGCAATTAATGCACTTATTTAATCCCAGTTTGTAACATAGTTATGCTTTTGCATTCATTCTCATTAATAGGCAGCTTTTGAGATCGATAGATGTGGAAGTTCACGTGGTCATCATTTACTCCAAATGTTAATTCTCCTTTTTGTACATCGATAATAGCTTGACCCATTGCTAAGAATGGTCTCCCAAGAATTGGAGGTACTTCATCATCTTCCTCCATATTTGGTACCACAAAGTCAACATGGAAGATAAAGTTGTCAACCTTAACTAGCACATCTTCAACGATCCCTTTTGGATAAGTGATATAATGATCTGCGAGTTGAAGAGTAATAGTAGTAGGCTTTATTTTAGATAGGCCTAATCGCCTGTATACTGAGAGCAACTTGAGATTTATACTTGCCCCCAAGTCATGGAGAACCTTCTTAGTAGTTGGATTTCTTATAGTGCAAGGAAGAGTGAAACTCCCTAGGTCTTTCAGTTTTTAAGGAAGCTTTCTTAAGAGGATAACCCTGCATTCTTTAGTAAGCTTGACTATCTCATGATGCTCCAGTTTACGCTTTCAAGACATAATCCGTTTCATGAATTTAGTGTAGTTTGGGATTTGTTGCAAAGCCTTTGCGAACATAATGTTGATGTGGATCTTTTTAAACATATCTAAGAATTGCGCAAATTGTTCATCCATATTTTTCTTCTGAAATGAAAATGGTGGCGACTCAAGATGCTTACTTCTTTCAATTATGATTTCAGGACATCTCCCTTTCTTCTTTTACCCATTAGGTTTCTCTTTATCAAGTTGCTCTGAAGGAACAAAGCTTTTGGGAATGGTAGAATAGACAATTGGCAAGATATAGCTAGATGGAATTAGTGGGCCTTGGATTTGTCTTCCACTACTTGTAATTATAGCCTTGCAGCTTTCCTTAGTATTGATTTGAGCATCATTAGGAAAGGGTCCCCGCTATTGCATAACAATTACTTGGGCTAACTATCCCACCTATGTCTCAAGGCTTTTCACAATTGCATTGACATTTCCCATTTGTATTTCTAGCATGGAGACTCTACTGTCATTCTTGTTTATTTTGCCAGTAAGTTCCTCGAAGAAGCGACTTTGCCTGTTCATCATCTCATCTAGTTTGTTATCCAAAGATGGTATCTTTTCATGTAAGCTCTATTAAGGGACATGCCACGTGGGCCTTGCGCTACATCTTTGTTATTCGCATAGGAAAACCTCTCATGATTTCTGATGCCTAGATGATAATATTTAAGGATTTGGTTTATTTGCTACTACCCTTGAAAGTTAGTGAAGCGGTTGATCATACTCATTTGCTCAATTGATACTTCCTCTGCCACTGGTGTTCTGTTTGCTTTAGTTATAGATAAGATTGATTGAGTTTGAGGAATCTGAAATTGTCCACTACCCATCATCTTAACCCATGAAGTCATTTGGTGGTTCATAGAGGCTATCTGTGCTGTCAAAGCTGAGATTTCATCAACTTCATGGAGACCAACCCCCTTTAGTAAACCTCTTTTGGTACCATGGCCATAAACATTGGTTGCCATATCTTCTATGAGTTGGGGTGGCTTTTGTTGTGGACTTCCCCATCAAAAAACTTCCAACAGCTGAATCAACCAAAGCTCTAGTAAGTGGTGTCCAACCATTGTGGAACATCTGGATCTATAGCCATAGAAGATACCATGTTGAGGGCATCTTCTCAATAAATCTTTGAATCTCTCCCAAGCTTCATAAAGAGATTCGAATTTGGACTGCTTGAATGAGTTGACATCACCCCTCAATTGATGAACCTGTGCTAGAGTGAAATTATTTTCCATTTCTTTCCAGGTGGTAATGTTACCCGGTAGGAGAGTCTGCAGCCTTGTCTTCATTTTATCCCTTAGAGAAAAAGGGAAAAACCTTAATCTCAATTGATCCTCCGTCACACCATTCATCTTGATAATATCAAAAATCTCCATAAAAGAATTAAGGTGTGCCATTGGATCTTCAGTAGCCAAACCCCAAACTGATGTTGCTGCAGCATAGTATAAGGGAAGGCTTCAACTCAAAGTTGTTGGCATTGATATGTATACAAGCAGTTTTGAAGTAATTATTATTAAGCTATCACACCCCGACCCCCGGATCGGACATCATATCCGTCAATGTAAAACCCCGTCGTCGGGCGTTGCGCGGCTCCAAGCTCGACGCGTGGTCCACCGAGGCATCGGGCATGTGACTGTCATCATCAATTCGTACACAAACCTCTATACGCGAGGCTTAAATCATTTATTAATTTCAAACAATCATTTTATTCATGCTTCACTAAGCAGTTGCTTTCAAATCAAGTTCACCGAATGTTCAA